>VZTN01003811.1:636-67409 GCA_013400515.1 Erpornis zantholeuca | reverse complement strand
AGGCGCTGGCTGCCGCTGCGGATCGCTCCGAGCGGAGCCGGAGCCTCCGCCCGCGGACCGGGGCTGGGGGTAGCACGGCCGGGCAACCCAAGCCCCCCCGGGAGTTCCTTTTTGCGCGGGTTTGTCGCGGGAGACGCAGTTTCTCTCCCCTCCCGGGTGGCTCCTGCAGGGAGCGGCGCCGGTCCCGAGCCCCGCTGCAGACCCGAGGGGTCCGCCCCGAGCCGTGGGGCCCGAGAACTCCCCTCTCCGCTTTGCCATTTGAACCCGCACCCCGGTCCAGTCTTCGGACCTAAAACCTGACGGGATGTGATCAACAGCCCTGGAGGCTTTTTCTTTCAGTTTCTTGGCTGTATGGAAGAAGGGAAGAGACAAGCTAATGTGTGCCCTACACCTTTGGTGCCCTCGGATTTCTGCCACGACGCACTAGAAACATCCCCTCTGGGCGCTGCTCTTGTGTAAAAACCTGCCTTCAGGGCTGAGCGCATAGCTACACCTTGGGAGGATGGAAAAGGTCTAAAAATAAAATAAAGTGCAATAAAATTGAATAAATGATAAAATAAAATGGAAAATAAAATTAAAAATGAAAACTAAAATAAAAAATAAAGTAAAATAAAATAAAATAAAATAAAATAAAATAAAATAAAATAAAATACAAAGCCTTACAGATTGCTGGTTGTTTCCATGGGAGGTTCTCCTCCTCCAGATGGGGGAGTTTTCCTGGTATCTCCTGAAGAGATGCCAAAACACCCAAGAGCCCTTCCAGACTCATAAGAGAAGCAGATTTTCCACCTACTCTATCTGCTCCTGTTCCATTCCTGAGGGATTTATGAACTGAGCAGTCCTTCCCCTGTTTCACACACCAGGAAGGACAACAGATGCAAAGGGAGCTGCTGGAGGTGATTTCTGAACCCACCACAGGCCATACTACTTTGGACCAGGCTATCCCGGGTCACCCAAAAATGACATGTCTGTCATTGCAGAGCTGGGTGGAAGAAAGGCTGTTTTCCCTCCCATATTTCATCCTCTGAGGGTCTAAACTGAGCACAATCTGTGCCAGAGAAGAAAAAACACAGCTTCCTTCAGCTCTGCAAGCTCCAGCATTAATGTGTCTCAGTCACCATCCGATTTTGAACCTTGGCGGCCCCCAGGGATTTCTCTACAAGCAGATGAGAGCAGACAGAGTGGTATCTCATGCACATGCCTCCAGTGTCAGCAGCCAGTGTCAGGATGCTGAGGTCTCCTGACATTATCAGCAAGAAGGGACTGGCCCGGGCGCAGCACTGGGACCCCACACGTTCTGCTGCCTGCTCAGCTAACATCTATCAGCATCATTTGAATGTCATTTATAGCTGTATTCCCAAGGAGGGCTGTGGGAGGCTAGGAAGTTTTGATAACTAGGCCATTTATCTCTCTCCAGCTCCTGTTCTACCTCAGTACAAAAGCGATTACACTTCCCAATGCCACAGGGGAGCAATAAGCATTAGCGAGGATGTATGGGGTACTGAGAATGGAGTACTTGCTTCAGATAACATCCTATGCCTTAACCTTCATCCCAGTGTTACGTTAGGAAGAGGTGGGAGGAGAAGAGGAGAGGAAAGACAATTTATAGCAAACCAATTCATCACAGCTTTGAACCACAACAGTAAATGTTCAAACGAAATGGGGATGGTAAATAACTTTCATGGGGGGAGGCAGTAAATTTTTTTCACTTGCAAAGGGTTGCACCAATGTCAGATAGCAATAGGTGATTGATAGGCAGGCACACCAGCTTGTTTGGCTTTTATAGCACTTACACCAGGGACACAACACTTTTCAATATCAATTACATGTTGGGGTTTTTCAGTTGCAGGCTTCTGAGACATTTCAAGCCTCAAATCACGCCCATACAAACCACCACTTGAGACCCAACAGGAAAGAGTTTCCATCGCCTCTCTAAAATTAAAATCCCACAGCTCAGTGTCAGGAATTCTCCTCCTCCATATTCCATCTGGGATAACTGCTGCGCAGATGTAGCCATACTGGCTGAGCAGTGTAAAGCAAAGGAGGTTGTCTAAAGTCTTCTAAATCAATCCAAAGACATATAACAGTTTCAAGGAGATCTGAATCAGCCCCCAGTAGTGGTGCTACAGTATCACCTCATAGGTGATACCACGGCGTGGGACCCCAGCCCTATTGCACACCTGCTGGCAAAACTGCCACTGATGTCAGAGGGAGTTTGGCCAGATGGAGGGCTCCAGGCTATGATTTGGCTTAATGAGCAATTACACTCCATTACTATTATTTATGAAGTGTTGCTGGCAGCACCCAGCAAGCTCAGGTTTGATATCCACCTCCTTGGCTGACACTGGAGATCTCAGTAATCAAAAGCAAGTGCTTTTGCTGAGCTGGAGCTGGAAGCCAGGAGGCTGTATAAGGCTCTGACAGGAATGTGTGGAGGGATTGCTGATAAGCATCTCCCAGTAGGTTGTGCTGGCCCTCATCAAACAGAAAATTGGTTCAGTCAAAGAGGTTATAGCCTAAAATCAGAGGAAAACAGGATTATATCTGTTTGTCAAGATAATATGGCTTTATCTTGGCTTTTTCATACGTCATCTGGATTTTTGTGAATGACAAAGCACAGGAGCTCTTGGTAAATATCCCATGAACATGCAGAGTGTGTTCTGGTAGAGCCACATAAATATTCAGCTGGAATATCTAGAAGGAAAGTGCGAATAGAAAAACAGTTTCTCTGCAAAAGGCTTTAGGACCAAAACAGACAAACAGCTGCTCATGAGCTTCAGTGACAGAGGAACAGATATTTGTTACTTGAAAAAATGGTCAGGCTATCTAGGAACGAGGAACAGAAACCAACGCTGTCTATAGTGTGAGTGAAACTGTCACTAAAATGTCATGTCCTGCTCTAGTAGGGCATGCTTTGAGAAAGGTGAAGAGCAGAACCATGGTGATCATTTCCTGGGATGAAAGATTTGAAGCTTGAGGACCTCTTGACTCAGGAGTCTTGTACATTGCAGCAAGACCTAGTGCATGGAGGGTGAAGCTGTATAACCATAGAAGGGGGATCTCAGTTTTAGTGTAAGCACTGATGTTGAATTTTATTGCCCTTTTCTTTCTATCCTTCTTCTGGCTCCTCTATCTTATAAAGCAAAATTTTTGCAGTACTTCAAGGTTTCTAGTTTCTCGTTTAGGGTGACAAGACCTAATCCCATTTTTTGCTGCTCTCTAACACCAACTTCCACTCAACCTTTGGTATAAGCTCCATCAATCATCCTCATGTTCTTTCCTCTGAAGCTCCAAAAGCCTTAAGGAGGACTCCACTCACACACAAATCTATCTCACTTTTAAATATTTTCTTAAAATTTACTACTTGGATACCCACAAAATCTACCAGTGTGACTGAGCATGCTCTGGAAACCCCTACTGCTGAATTCCAAATGAGACACTGCAAGTAGATCACTGATATCCCAGATAATTCAGGCAGCAGGAGCAGCCTGGCTTTAAGAGACCTGAAGTCTCCCATGGGGGCTGATTTATGGGGTTGCTAAGCCAGACACAGACTGTGCTGTCACAGCTACGTTGTTCAAATATCCAGCCTGAATCTTGTACTGTGACTTCTGTGTTCAGCAACATTTCCTCTTTGTACATTCACATCCTCCTTCTTCCTTACAGCTACATGTCAAACTATTTTATAAGGGCGTGTTTCTTAGGGATTATCATTGAAGGAATCTAAGCTGTGGCTTAAACCAACACAAAGTGTAGCCCAAAAGGTCAGAACAACTGGTTGGAACAAGATGGAACAGACTAATCAAGCATGAAACACCCTCAAACTTGGTCTTAAGTCAGAGTTGCAGGTTTGATCTTTATTTTTAAAAGCTATGGCTTAGTTTAACTTGAAGTTATGGTCTGTGATCTGGAGGTGGTCAAGCTGATAAAATGTCAAATGTCACACTGGCATCCAGATCATTGCATGAACTTCATGAATCCAGGTCAGGCACACAACAGTCATGTTGGGGAGACTGAAACCAGTGTCCAATCCTAAATCTGCTGGTGGAAGCCTGGTTGGGATGTCCATGAAATCTCAAAGCTGTGCAGAAAAATAAGAGATAGTTATGACAGGCAGCTCTTCCTTTCCCAGACTGCATGTGAACCTAATGAAAAGTAGCTGCTGCCCCAAGCTCTTTTCTGTGCAGTGGAAGCCAGAGCCTATATTAGCTGTGTGTTAGAGTCAAAATAACTGTAGGAATGGTGCTGCTGCTCTCAAAGTGGGTAAAATTCATTAAAAGAAAAAATAACAACAAAATAAAACACCGACTGTAAAATACCTTCATGGTGCTCACTTGAGGGAAAGACTTGCCAGGATAGGTCCCCTGGTCTCCAAGAGCTAGTAGGGCAAGTGTTCCCTGGTTTGCAACTGCAGCAGCTTTGGCCTAGCAGAAAACATCCCTGCATGCCAGTGTGGAAATGAGGCCACAGAAATCCCCCATGCCAGCTTTGCTCTCCCTAAACATTGAGTTCCCTGGCACTCACATCCTCAGAGCACAAGAGCATCCATAGGAATGGGAGACCAACTGCCAGCTGCCATTGGCCTTGCTGCCTGCCAGCTTCATGGAAAACATAACGGGGAAAATAAATCTCCACCACTGCAAATTACTGCACGGACAAAAGAAAATCAATACATTGTAACTTCACACTGTCTTAATGCCATTAAAAGATCATTAAAAACCAATCAAAAGAGCATCCATAATTCACTCATATTCCCTTTACTGAATCCTTGTCACCATCACAGTGTATGAGTACATCCATAATCTTGTCCCATCATTTTGCACAGTCCTTGTTTTTGAGACTGGAAGATGGATTTCAGCCAGCAAGGTTCTTACATTGCATCAGTACCTTCAGACCTTGGGTCTCCATCTGTGCTGAGCTCTGATCATCCCAGTCCTCGACTTTCTTGAAAAAACTACTCATCTGAAATTTTTTATTTCTCAATCCAGTGAGCTTAAGCTTTCACATGGTTGAATCTACCTTATCATGATTCATTTTCAGGCATCCCCTTTAGCACACAAGGCAGGGCAGCAGTAAATCATTAAAAGTCAAAGGGCTGTCTGAAAAAATTCTTCAGGGGAGGAAAGCAAGAGAATAAAGATGGGTCTTCACAGGTCTTTCACTCTCTCTCACTCAGTCTCATGTTTTATGACTTTTTCTGAACCTCTTGGAATTTCTCACTTCCCCTCCTGACTCTTAAGTGAATGAAATTAAGGTGAGAGTCTCCCTTCCAGGTGTTGAGTGATCACACAATCAACCCCAAATCCAGACATTTGAACTCTTATCATTACAGGTGGCAACACTGAGGAATATGTATTGAAATCATTACTGACTGCAATGATTTTTCCATTTCATTTCAGATAATTTTTAAGGTTCCATATTGTGCCTAAGATAATATTGTCTCTCCCCTATCAAAGTGTGTCTCTTAATTGGATATTTTTCCTTAGCATCAAAAAAAATCAGCTGGAATGTCATTAATGGAAATCTGATTGTGCTAAAGATTCAACATCAGTCACTATAGAGTTACTGAAAGGTGCTGCCTGGGTCTCCCATCAAATTCCTTCTCTGCCTTCAGACCTAAATAAGTCATGCTTGCAACAATGTGTCTTGCAGGGTACTTAGCTGCTGGATTCTTTAATGCTGCCTATTTTCTTACAAGGAAGCAGCCAGGTTTAGCAAACCAGCACCTCTTCTAGGTATTTTTCAGAAATATTTATCCAATACTTCTAATTTTCTGCAGAATAGGATTGGCCATGTGGCACAATTTGAAGTAGAAAAGAGGAAGGAATGGTGGCTACATATGGCAGAAACCTCTGAATTGCTAATTTTAAATTGCTAGTTTTAAACTATAAACAGATCCACTGCAAATTCCTCAGCAAGTCACTTTTAGTGGAGCAAGACAGAAAAGGTCCTTGCTTTGAGGGTCTTATGTGCCAGAACTGTGTTTCTCCATGACCTTGGCTCCATAACTGATGGTAAAATATGAAGATGACTGAATAACTGGTACAACTTCACCACCAGCCCTGGGACTGTAACTGGTTGTGTGAAGCATCACACACACTGAAATAGTCATATTGTCTGGCAAGCCCTCATGGTACAATCTGCTTTACAACACTCAACAGACTCCAGGAGAGTCCTGATAACTTCAGCTGGAGCTCTCTATGATGGGCAGGAAGCAGTCTTCAGATATTCACAAAATCACAGAATCAAGGACTGATTGGGGTTGGAAAGGCCCCAGCAGGGCCACCAATAGCCAGTTGCCCAGAATCATGTATAGATAGCTTTTGTGTATCTCCAAGGCTGCAGATTCCCCAGTTAAACATTACCTCATTTCTTGCTTCTGAACACCCAGCTACACAAAGGATTGATTGAAGTACCTGACATATATTTTAATTTCAAGGAATTTAGTGCAGAACTGCACTATGATTTACAGCTATCAGTTCTTCACATGTGGAACCTGGCTCTGGTTTGTATAGGTATCCCATCCCCATTTCAAATTCAGCCATTGAGAGGAGAACATCCCATGGGCTGGCAATGCTCCTAAGGGCAACGTTTCTCTATACTGCCTTTGGTAACTGCAAGATTTCTCTCTAGTCATTCCAAGGATGCCACTTATCACTTTCCCAAACAGAGGAAGAAGTTGCCGTGTCTTAGAACTTCTGACTTCACAAATATAACACTGAAAATCTATTTCCATCCTCCTTTTCCTTGCCCACTCATCTCAGAGGTGACACTTCCCTCTCCCATTGGAAGCAGTCTCTGAGAATCAGCTCCTCCAGGGCTTTGTGAACACTGCAGCTCTGAAGGATCAGCAAATCCTCTGAAGTCCATACCACACAAATCCCAGTTTTTAGGTGGCTTGTCTCAAGATGGACATTCTCCTGCACAAGCACACAGCTCTCCAGCCCATGCAGTCTCTTCATGCTGAAAGCAACAGTCAGCTGCACAATACCGGGAGCTCACAATATTTTTTCCTCTTGGTTTGCAGCTGAACAGACTCACCCTAATACACAAGTTCCTTTGAATGATGCTCTCAAATCTACAACTTCCATTGTCCTCAAATGCTGTCTATTCCATAGTTTGCACCTTCTGTATGCTAGTGTTCAGAAGGGGAAGGGTTCATAATCAATTGTAGAAAACTGGATTTTATTGCACAAAGATGAATGTTGATCATCCTGCACAGTACCAAAGTTGACTTCAGGTAAGAAACTATGGTGTGGCTGTAACCTTGTTGCAGATCCCAGGTATCACATAAATCCTACATCTTAATGAAAGGGGGATGCACTGTGAATCTACCAAATTAAATATTCTTTCCACTTTTCTGGAGAACAAATGTCCACACCTCTCACCTTGAATGATGTGGGACACTGCACTATCAGAATGGCATTTTTCTACTACCATTATCTTTCCTGTTCCTCCAAAGGTCTGGTTAGGAATTGGGCATGAGAACACAGTCACAAGGCTCTGCCTTGGAACAACCTTCTGCCTACCTATCAAGTCAACCTTGCTGGACCATTGCAAATGTGGGTCTGGGTGAGTCCAGGATACCTGAGCAGTGACAACATGGATGTGCTCCTTAAATCATGTTATTGCTTAGCTTGATTCATAAGAAAAATCCAAAGAAACTGTGAGCAGAGACTGTGTCTAGAAGACAGAGTGGGAAGGAGTAGGATTTGCTCTCATCTGCTCAGGAGGAGAGTTGATTGGAAATAAATATGTAGGTGTAGCATTTAAAAGATCTGGCTTTCCTTTCCTACTATTACCTATTCCCTGTGTGGCTGTGATCAATATTACTCCATGTACCATTCAGGGAGCAGTTGTTTGTCTCAGTTCCTGAGAATTTGGTACAGCACTCCATTTTCTTCCAAGGCCAGTGTGCACAGTTCACTGGAGCATTAGGGCTTTAGTGCTTTGGGACCACGATGTCTGGTACTGTGCAGGGTCTGGCATGATGAATGGGATCCCTCAGCACTGGAAGAGCAGGCATGGTACATTATTAATAAGCAGGTGAGCAAGTAGGTGTATGCCAGTGCAGTTCTGAAGTGTGTGGACTGAGGCACTGACAGTGAAAGCACATCTGTTAGTCCCATCTCCACCAGATGGTTCCTTTCGGTGCCCAAAGTTGCTGTCATTTATTTCATCAGTAATTTAGTTCAGGGCTAACTAAGGAACAGACACATCCCAGATAGGGGAATAGTGGTCTGACACCTGAAAACTTTGACAGGAACATAAACCCATTGAAATCCTTCAGCAGTAAGTTAAAGACCCTCAGAGTTTTCTTTTGAATGGATGACCTGATTAAAAAAAGAGAAACCAATTTTTTAATTAATATTTGCTAAGCTAAGCTCTTTCTTTTTATTAATATTCTCTCCTGGAAACAGGTTTTTGGAGAAGATTTTTGCTTGGCAAACAAGTTTTTTGCTCACTGAAAATAGTTTGAAAGCTGATTCTACTTCAGTATAACAAAATAATACCAACAAAATGGAAAAGTTTGGGAAGAAGTTGTTAAGAGGCTGAGCAAACAATTATTTAAGGTTTCAGCATCCAAGCAGTTCCTCATGCTCAGAGCTCCAGGGAGGTTTAAACCAAGGCAGTACTTTCTCCTTGGGGTGGACACCGAGGACACGCGTGGGCAGCCAGGGCAGCAGCAGGGAGCGGCTGGGACTGAACCAGCTGTTCCCAGTCAGTCAAACGTCTGTTTGCTGATCTGAGACCTGTAAACCAGGAAGATTTGGTACATTTTTAACTGAGGTTCAGTAGCAAGGCCACATGTTTGTCTGAATCTTCAGGCAGCCTGAACTCACACTCAGTGATGTAATGTTTCACCTTTTTAAAGAGGGTGTCATAACCTCCTGGGCTCCCAAGATAAACATCAGTTCTGTTCTCTCACTTAATGACGAAAAAACAAAATACTTCTTCCATGAATGGCTGTATGTTCGTCTTGCTGTCCTGTCCCATTCTCACAGCAGCAAATGCTGGGCTGTGACTGTGGCTCAAGGTTGGATGGGGCTCTGAGCAACCTGGTGTAGTGCAAAGCTTCCCTGCCTATGGCAGTGGGTTGGAACTGCATGATTTTAAGATCCTTTCCAGCACAAACCATTCTATAATTCTATGATTCTGTGATTGTTTTTTGGCATTCTGAAATCAAACTGAGGAGCACTCAAACTTAATTAAAACAGCTTGATCTTCTTTGTTAGGGAGAAGATCATTTGTGATATCCAGGTACACTAGGTTGTTAAAGTCTTTGGTAGATGTTTCTAGCAAGGTATGAGAAAAAAAGCATTGTAAGATGAATGACTTCAAACTCTTGAATTCCTGGGACTTTAGGCGGAGCTGAGGGGGATTTTTTTTTTTTTCAAACTTGAAATATATTAAAAAATGGAGTGAAAGGTTTTAACCTATTTTGCAGAAGCTCAGACAGAGTCAAAAACTTTCTTTTGAAGATTGGTTTGAACTGTGTGTTTTACCAGTTCAAAGCTCTCTTTTAGAGGTTCAAACCAGTAGCAATAAAATTAGAAATGTGGTGAAAGCCAAAATGCAGCATTTTGAACAGTCAGAAACAGATTGCTCCCACTGTCCTTTCTGAGCCTTGAGGTTGCCTGCAGTTGAAGTTGTATGAGGTTCTTTCATTGAGTTGAATGTGCAATAACCTTTTTTTATGGCATTTCTCTGCATCCAGGAACCTGACAGCAGCCAGAACTCAATTTTTGTTCCTTTCCAGTGTGGCATCTCTTTCTCCCTATATTTCCAGTCTGTGTAGTGTCTGTAGTTCTACCATTGTAACAGCATCAGATACTGCAAACTCCATCCAGCAAAACTTGACAATGGCTGAGGGATGTTGCTCAAGCAGAGGAAGTTCATGGTGCTGTGCCTTCCTCCCTAGTGCACAAATTTAGATTGGCTGCAGAGAAATTACTTTTAACTCTGCTGCAGCCATAGATTTTGGTTACCTAAGCTGGCTGTTGCTCTCTTAAGGTAAAAAAAAACCCATATGTTTGCAGAACATATAAGACAAGTTAAGACCCTGGGGATCTGATGGTCACTCTTTTCTGCCATGGGGACTTACCATTCCTGACGTTTGATCCTAGTGGTGACACTTTCCTGGAGCAGTGTTCAGGCACCTTTCTGTAGTTTCAGAAGAATACTGCAAACCCACTTTTACAATTTCATAGGGGAAAGAATCAGGTTCAAACAAAATGTTTACACTTTCTCTTAATGCCACTAGAAATTATTGTCCCTTGCATGGCAGAGGTTTTGGGCAGTGCTCAAGGTCCAGAGTTCATCCCAAGACTTTGCTGTTGCTAGCAGAAGCTTCCAGTTCAGCATACTCTTGCAGTTTGAATCCCACCAATTCAAGAGATTTAAATGTATTTAAATGTCTTCCTGGGTCTTTATTGTTCCTTTGAGTCCTGGTGGCCCTTAAGAATTCCACAGAGCTCAGCACAGAAGCCAGCAAGTGAATAAAAAGAAGAGCTTAGAGGAAAAGATAAAGAGGAGGATCCATTTTGCCAGATCACTGCCTATTTCCAGGCTGAATTACAACTGATATGCTCCTATCTTGGCCCAATCAGTCTGCCATTAGAAGAATGATCTATGAAAGAAAGTCTAAATATATCCAGGCTTGGAGAAAGAGCTCCCAGCAATTCATCATGGAGGCCAGAGACAGAGCAGTTTAAAGCTATTCTCAGTGCAGCTCCCTCACCTGTAGCTGACCTTTCTGCTCAAAAAGAGAATTAATTCTTTCAGACTGTCAAGACCTTGTTCTTTGGAGGCATCACTAAAAGGGAAAGTGTCTCCACCACAAGATATTTTTGTCCTCACCAGGAAGCTACAAGAGCATTAATTTAAATGCATTAATGCGACATTGCAATTTGTGGATGTTGGAGGGAAGCCCATGTTCTGCCCTCAGCTGCCTTTCAGCATTTCTGTCTGTGACAGGGCTGTGACTTGGTGCTACTGGACACTGAAAAATGTCCCACTGGGAAGGGTAGGAGATGTGGGAAACTGAATTGGGAATTTCCAGGTCTCTCTACAGCAGCTCACAGCACAACAGGAAGCAAGCCTTTTGGATCCCAGTTTCCAAAATGTGCCCTTAGATCACCCAGACACAAGCTGTATTAACCAGCAGAAGTTCTGCACTAACACAACTGATGGAAAGCTGAAGGCAAGGATGACTTGGCCATTCAGAAGTCATCCTTTCAAAAGGCCTCATTCAGATCTTTTGAATACCTCTGTATTTCCCCAACAGATTTCCAGCAAGCTTGGAAAGAGCAAAACCCTGCAATCAGTTGGAAAACTTCAGTGAGGATTTCAGTGTCTACACTGGGATTTGTGGCATTTGAAAGTCCCAGTGCTCACTGTTCCATGTCTTAATTTCCCTACCTTCAATTGGAGATGATGTGGCAATAATTAATATCTGGAAAGCACTTCAGATGTTTATACAGTGCATTCCCTGGAGCCAGTTACCTACAATCAATGGGATATAATGGCCTCCCATTATCACAATAATTAAATACTTCCATCTCGTCACTGAGCTAATGTTTACCGTGTACCAGTGAGATAGAGGAAATCTTAACTTTACCTGGTTGACAGAGAACACATGTAAAGGAAAAAACATATTCAAGACATCATATATAAAAAAATCCCATTGTGCTTCTGAACAATTAAATCCAAAGAACCATTGGGTATCTTAGATCACTTAATTTTTGGACTGCAGAAGTCCACCCTGAAGCTCAAAGAACTGTGGCCATGTACTGCAGGTCTTACTATTACTTCCTGGTAATAAAAATTATACAGACTATGATTGGAGCAGCTGTACTTCTGCAGCCTTCTCCGAGACATTATCCATGGTTCTAAATATAGATCTTCAATAAATTGTTGCTGGGACAGAAGGAGACATACTTTTTCTCTGAAGCATCTGTCTCGATAGCCAGAGCAAATTATTGGTAATTCACTTCTGCTAACAAGCCCATTTTTAACCCACACATCATTTTGGAGAATATTTTTACCTTTGTCACACTTATGTGGTATCAAATGTAAAAGTCTGTTTGGATTGAGAATATAGAGGCATTCTGTAAATAAAGCTGACTACAATTTAATGAAAAAGGAAAAGACCAAACAGAACCTTCTAGGATTTTATATCTGAAGGCTGAGTTCTGTTCTGCTTTACCTTTCTTTCCTCCAACCTGGAAAACAAAGGATAAATCTGATGCAATCAGGTCTATGGTCTAGGTATATATACATATATTCCTTTTACTATGAGCAAACACATAGGCCAGACCCATAATCACAAGTGCTGGCTCACCAGAATCTGAACTTTTCATGACCTACTCCTGTGTTTTGTGCACTTGAAAGAAAACAGAGACTAAAAAGATGTATCTGAATAATACAAGACGTTCAGTGCATAGGATGGTGCAAAGTGCATCTCCAATGTGATTACCAGGAACCAAGTGGGACTGTGTTATTTCAAACTGATTCTGAGTTGTATAATGTATCCCCCAGAGAATTTACTCCAGCATGAGTAACAGCAGACAGACCAGCCCATGTCTGAAAAACACATTCCATTTGATGCATCTTTAGAGTAATACTGAATAATAGAAGATACTGTGAATCATCTTATTTTTTTATGATGCAGCACCACAATACAGGTCAAATAGAAATTTTCATTCCCACAAAAATAGAAGGAAAATTTCAAACATGTAAAAGTCTAGAAAGACAGCAGGGAACTTTGCTTTGACTTCTGTGCTAGATCAGGCTGCTCATATTCTTATTTTCTCAGAGTCCTTCAAATACAGCATCTTATGTCATTTTTTAGACTTGAGATGAAGAAAACAGACTCTTTTAGCAGCTTATGAATGAAAAATGAAAGGAACTTCTGCTGCCCATTTCTTTCCACTTCCTCTTGCCATTTTAGTATATAAAATTGCTCATAAGCATTCACAGAGAAAATACAATTCAACCTCAAGTAGAAATACAGAATCGTAGAATGGTTCAGGTTGGAAGGGATCTTAAAGATCATACAGTTCCAATCCCCCTCCTATGGACAGGGACACCTTGCACTCAACCAGGTTCCTCAAGGCCACCTAGTAATTCCACCATTCTCAATGGACTTTTCCATCAGATGCCTGACAGAAGTTTGATGGGAACTTACAGCAAACTCGTTGTAGGAGCTCAGCAATGTGTGGAAGAGATTCTTGGCCATTTTTTAGACACCCTTGACCCAGCCTTCTGTCCCACATGCATTCAAATTCAAAGCTCCTGCTGCTCATTAAATTCCTACTTTTGGTTCAGGGGTTTAAATCACTCCATCAGTGCTATGATGACAGCCAAACTTTGCTCAGCAACCACAATAGCTGAGAACTTCCTGTTGGTTCAAAAGGTTGTTAAAACAAAAGGAAAATATAAAGACCTCCACTTCAGCAACATCTACTGTGTCTGTGCACTTTGTGTGATTTGGGAAGCATTAGCACTTTGTTTTGTTTCTGTCTTGTAATTAGAAGGATTGTGCTTCATTATCCCACTGCAGCTCCCACTGTGACACAGTCCTGGTTATCTTTCTAAAAGCAATATTTCATACCAGCATCCAATTCTGTCAACTGAGTACAAAAGCATTGGAAATCTCTCCATTTCTTATTTCAAAACAGTATTTAAAGGAAAAGGAAACAACACATCCTACATTTATTCTTATGTAGTCATTATATTTGGGAATGATATAAGGAAACATTTTGGACAAGGGAGTTCATTTCCATAGAACTGAATACTTGAACTATTGAGGTGAAAGATATATTTTGGGGGCTTGGTTTTTTTTCCCTTTTTCTTTACATTATAGCTCTTTTTAAAAGGGAAAAACTGAGTTCACATTAATTAACTGATATTAATGTGATGTAGAGGAGGGGGTTGGGTCTTTTTTTTTTTCCCAAAAGACCCTGAAGAGCCATTCTACAGAAGTATGTTTGTGTAGAAACAGGCAGTTTTCAGTTTAAGAAGTCTCCAAGGTTGTCTCTATGAACTGTATCCAAAGAGCTCCACTGCCTGCTTCTTTTCTTCACCTCATCTGCCAGTATCCTGCCCTTCCTTTAACAATCAGAGCCTCTCCTTCTACAAAACATATGCTCACAGCTAATAAGATGATGTTGTCAGTGATACATATAATCTTGTGTTCCTGTGTGCATATGTTAACTGCAGTATTCGTTTGGAGTATTCTGATATTCAGAAGGGAAAAGGGCTTTCCTATATTTATGTTAATTACCATAACAGTCTACCCAGAATTCGTCATATTCTGCTAAGCTCTGCCAGAGAAAATGTATTAATAGCTGAACTGTTGCGATCCTTTATTAATATCAGCACTGCAAGCTCTGTACCAATTTTAAGGCTTATCAAGAAGACAGGATTCTTGTACTTATTCCTTAAGTCTTTTCTAGTAAACAGAGATAATGAAAAAATTGCTCCAGGGGAAGCAGCTTGGGAGTAAAGGCAAGTGGTCTTTAACTCCACAGTGGGCTGTTCTGTCATGTAGCTCTTAGATCAGTGGCAATGAATTCTTCCAAGGATTCCCAGTTCAGGGGAACATTTTGTGCTTCCTCATTCCAGATAATACCTACACCTTAAATCCCTTCCATGAAGGCCTGGGGAGTGCCCCTTAATAAGAGCACTCCCAAGAGCATCCAAAGTGGAGATGTCTGTTTTCTTGGAAAGCTCTGGTGTAGAAGGATGTTCTGCCTAAGTGGGGGTAAATCAGCTTAAACTTTACCCAATTTACAAAAGTTATAAATGGATGGAGAAGAGGGGTCAAAATGCTTCTGATGTTGGAGAGTGCTAAGACCAGCCTGACTTATCAATCCCTAAGTGAAATGTTCAGAGGATGTGAAGACCATGTTTTCTAGCTGAAACTGGCACCACATCCACTGGTGAGGATGTGGCCCACACAGCTCACCCAGAAACATCTGACCGACAAGTTAATCACTTTATATTACAAAAGCCCAGTCCCACTTTCTAACAGCAGAGACTTCTACCATACCCCTTCTAGCAGTGCATGGAGATCCCTCCCTGGAGTGGGGATGCCCCTCAAGGTCACTCCTCTAGGCTGGGCAAAAGAGGTTTGCCCAAAGTCATTGATATGGATAAGTCACACAAGCTCCACTTAATAATTATTAAGCTAGCTTTGAAATTGTTAATTTAATAAAAAATGCACTGTATTAGTAGTTATAACTATCTGTAATGCGTAGTAAATAATACTGGTTAAAGTGTCATAGTCTAATCATTATCATTATCATCATCAATTTAAATAAATCATTTATTTTATTCATATATTTGGCTTAAAATCATTAATCCTGTGGGACAAAGTCATGTGAAGGTTCAATTACACCTATATAATCCTTTAGACACAAGTCATTGACCAAGAAGTGGATCCAGCCACTAGTCCCACTGGCTGGGACTAGAAGTGGATCCAGCCACACAAGACTCTTTTCTGAGGAGTTTAGAAAGCCAGAGGTTCCTTTCTGCTCGTTGTGACTCAACAGGAGGGACTCTCTGGTAAACCTTGCCCAAAGCTTCTGTTCAGTCCACATTTGGTGTGACACTGTTCTCCTCTCACAAGGATTCACTTCAACCTTCTCCTTCTCTTCACTTCAGCTTCACTCTTTCATTGCTGTTCCCACATTTTCAGCACTTTTTTTGTATCCTTCACTCCTTTTCTTCACAGTGTCACCCTCTTACTAGCTGATATCTCTGAACTGCATGTCTGGACCTGGGGCACAATTTTTGCAGAGAAATGAAAGCAGAGAGAATATTCACAGACCGTGTGTGGGCAGTGCATTGTTTTATACATCATATACTCTGCCTGTCTGGGGCATCTCGTCCGTTGATGATTTTTATCAAAGGAACTGTTTTTGCCTGCATAAAAGGACTCATTTTTCTTGAGTTCCTGGGTATAAACTGACACAAATATGATTAATGCAAACCTTCAATAATTACCACTGTTAATAAAAAAAATCATCAAGTTGAATAGGGAAAACATGAAGAGAAGAAGAAAGGGGAAGAAAGTGCATTGTAATTTGAATAAGAAGAGATGCATGGCTATGAAGCAGAAAGACAAATACCATGAAAAAATTGCAAAGGATCAGGGCATGTTAGCTCCTTTCTAGCATCTCTGTATTTGCAAAAGAAATCATTGAGGCAAGGCCTATGGGTGAGAACCATACCAAGGAAACAACCTCAACCAGGGACAAGTTTCACCAATTGGCTGCACTGACCAAGAGCATGGAAAAAGTAGTAACAGCCACATATCTCCATCTGGCACAGCTTTTACAAGTCAGTCCTGGCACAAAAGCAGCTTTGCAAGGCAAACCCTTATACCTTCAGGTAAATACTAGAGGGGACACACATTTCTGTTTCCCAAGTCCTAAGAAAACAACTGTCTCCTCATGTGCCAGCAATATTTCCTTGCCTTTGTTTTCTACAACTCTTCCCTGAAGGGGATTTTGAGATCCCACTGGCTCTCATGAGGTCTAAATTTCACTAAATCATAATCTTCCCCACACTATTAATGTTTTATTGGAGAGTATTAGTTTTCTGAGCTGCTGTGTCTTCATCATTTCCATATTGCTCTATTTCATCAATATAGTTCATCTTTTAAGTTGATTTTTTGGTGAGGGTTATTCAATAAGGTTTAAAATGCATTTGAAAGCTGCTAACCCTGACCATTTATCTTTAATGCAAAAAAATAGCCTATTTGTAGCAGAAAACTTGTCAAACACAGTCTCATTAGGACATTTAACACCTGCTTAACTGACAGAGATTATTTGACTGTGTAGCCTCAGAAGGTTTACAAGTGACACAAAAGTGGAAGAGGTGATTGATTCAAGGGTTATGCTGCGATTCAGAGGGACCTCAACAGTATGGAAAAATGGGCTGACAGGAATCTCATGAAATTCAATACATGGATGTGGAAAGCCCTGCATCTGCCAAGGAACAAGCCTATGCACCAGGATAGGCTGGGTACCAAAACAGCTTTGCACAATAGCACCATGGGGTCCATGGTGGACACATGGACACAGAAATTTGTCATTGCAGCAAAAAGAGCAAAAAGAAATTTGTCATTGCAGGAGTGGTCTCCTGGGCTGTGACAGATGGAGTACTGCCAGCAGGTTGAGGGAGGTGGTTCTTCCCCTCACTCACTACTGGTGAGACACAACTGCAGCTTGTGTCCAGTGCTGGGCTCCCCAGTACAAGAGCATAATGGACACACTGGAGCAAGTCCATTGAAGGGCTGTGAAAATGATGAGGGGGTTGGAGCATCTGTTGTACAAAGAGAGGCTGAGAGAGCTCAGACTATTAATCCAGAAGCAGAGAAGGATGAGGGGGAGTAAAGGTGATAGAGATTCTTCTCACTGGTGTTCAGTGACGTCAAAAGAGGCAACAGGCACAAAATGAAATATAGGAAATTCCACTAAAAATAAGAGAATGCCTTTGTATTGAGGCACCTTGTATTGAGGGTGTTTGAAAATGGAATGTGTTCCCCAGAGTGGTTGTGTAGTGTCCATCCTTGGAGATATTAAAAATTCAACAGGACATTACCCTTGGCAACCTGCTGTAGGTGACCTTATTTTGAGCAGATCATTGGACTAGATGAGTTCCAGATGTGCCTTCCAACCTCAGCTGCTGTGTGATTTTGTGAAATACATTCAGCCCAACCTTTTGGATACAAAAAAGCATTCACAAATATTCTTTGGTTGAAAGTCAGTCACTGTATAGCTTACATTCTGAAATTGTATAAAATAAGGAGTGACAGGAGGGCTTTGCTTGGTTCTTCAATGAAACAAATTCTCTGGAGTAACACTTCAAGGTTACTGCCTCCATCCCAGCTAAGACCTGAGAGTTTGTACTAGAGATCTGACATGCTCAAATCTTTAGCATATGCAATAGTTTACTTAATTCTTAAATATGAGATTGTTCATCAGTTTTACTGGAGTTGTGGGCAAGACAAGAGAGGTCAACAGCTGACGTAGGAACTGGAGCCAGCTTTTGAGTTTAAGGTCAGAGCTCCACCTGTGAGACTGCGGCAATGTATCTGACACTGCGATATACTCTAGTGATTAGTCTATTGTCAGTTGGCCAAAATGAAAATCCACAATTTTGAGTATCTTTAGGTGCTCTTGTTCAGACCTGAGCAAGATTTGCCCACTTGCAGAGATGCAGGAGGATGTCCTGAATTTACAGTTTTAATTAGACAAGGATAAATTGCTAGGGGAAACTGAACACTGTTCATTCGGTGTCTCAGAGTGCCTCTTTAGAAGTCAGCACAGAAAATACACAGATCAAATCCAAGTGGCAAATATACCCATAGACACTGATATGTTTCTCTTTCCATCAGGAATTCTCGGGAGAGAATTTCCTTTGGCATCCAGGACCTTCCTTTTGCAAGAATCTCCACTTTTTTTTTGCATCCTAATGGTACAGTTTAGGATGAACAATATTCTCTAGAATTTAATTTTGTTCTCCTTCAGCCTAATGATTTCCTGATCGGTCCCAGCAGGGATTCAAACTTAAACTTCCTAACAGCTTATATATAGTAGCAAGAAACCAATAAACACATTTTGATTACTGCAGTGGTGCTCAGCTGTGCCTCTTGATACAGCAACAAAGAGGAGCTGCTTTCTGGAGTCATCTTGGGGTGGTAAAGGAGGGGGATTAGAAAGTTGGAACCAAGATGCTGAGAGTCCCATGGCTGAGCAAAGGTAAAGGTGCTTGCAGTCAGCACATTAATGGTAGATGGAAATTACTTTGAACATATCAGAACAACGGGAAATGGCTTTGTGCATGCCCATGTAGGACCATAAGTGGAGGGTCTGGAAAAGACGTGCTGGAGGTTGCAGGTCTCTGAGGTCTCGGCAGGGAGCAGACATGGAGCCCTCCAAAAGCCAGAGCAGCAAGAGCTCAGAAGGCCACTGAATCCATTCTGAAAGTTATGGTCATTGAGTAGAAAATCTTGGTTCAAATGATGTAGCATTTGATCCCTGGGTAGACAACCTTGGCCAATGTTCACTGGAAAATACAAGAGTCAGTCCATCTGCTGCCCTGCAAGAGAGACAGAGGCCATTTCAGAAGAACTATATTCTGCAATTAATTAATGGAGTAGGAAAAAGAAAAAACTACTGTTGTGAGATCCAATCCCTTAGTATGAAGAGAGAGATATAAAAGCATTGCTTTGGTGCACACTAGCTCAAACTGTGAGTCACTGTGCCAAATCCATCCCTGGTTTTGAAAGCCTGGAGAAAACAAATTTATTCTTCTTATTCTCTAGAAACAACCTTTAAGCTCAAATACTTACATCAGAGAGAAACTGCAGATCAAAGAGGCTGAATGCTGTGTTATTCAAGCAGGTTAGATAATTAAGGTTCTCGAGTTTACCACAGGGTTTGTGTCTAGCTCCTAATAGTTGTTGTACCTGAGCTGTCCTTAAGGTCAAACATCCCTTCTACTTTCTGTCATACAAGTACTTTTCCATCCAGGTTTGTGGAGCAAAGAGGACACTCAGTGGCTGCTTAGGTTATCACAGGTATGTGTTCCAGCAGTTTTCCAAAGGAACTACTCCTAGATGCTGTTGGCAGAGGCTGTTCACAGAAGGCTGCAGTGCCATGTTGGGTCCAACACCAACGCCAGATTTTCAGAGAAGGACAGTACTCCCCCACTCCAGTCACAGGCATACTAAGGCAGTGATCTATTTCTCAAGTATATTTCTGACAAATGCATTTCTTAGCAGAGTTTCTTGTGGTTTCTGGGAGATGGAAGGAAAAAGATTTGAGAATGTCTCAATGGGATTTTCCCTCTTTGTATTCTTTGTAGAAAATAGGATTACCTGTTTTTAATATTCACAGCCCCAACTTTGCCTGTGCTGTTAGGATGAGCCTCCAGTACATAAACCCAGGGGCGTTTGTGAGCACTGTAGGCACTGGCTTTCCCAGCTCCAGCTGAGATGGAGACTTAGATCAGGGCCACAGTGATGCAGCAAGGCAAAGACAGTGTTTGTGGGCTGAAAGGGTCCAGGCAAGAATTTGGAGGAAAATTGAGTTTTGACGGGTGTAGCCTGTGTCCCAGTGTCCTCCCACTTTCATGGCTGGTGCAGCACACTCGTGTGAGACTAGAAAACATCTAACAACCACTTTTCAAGCAAAAGACCTTGACAAAAAGCCACCAGCCATGTGGTGTGTACTACAAAGAGTGTATATATACTGTTATCTCTGCAGTGCCTGCTCATCTGCCTCAGTACCTTCTTTTCACAGGGTCCCCTTCCCAGACAGGGAGCAAAGCACAGGTTCTTGCATTAGTGAATGTTGTCACACAGCTTTCCCTTCCTCCCTGTAACTCCTAGAGGAAGGCTGCAAGCAGCCTGGGGTTTGACCACAGCTGTGGTTGTATTCACTGCTGAGTTACCCAGACAAAATGAGCAGTGCCCATTTCTTAAAAAATAGGTAGTGTATATGTTCCAGAATTAATGCATCCATGAGCTCCTTTCATTATCAACATAAATACAGAGAAGTCAAGAATTCAATTTCTTCTGTTCCCTACAGGTTCCCGGCATTGGGGAATAAAGAATGTTAGCAGAAGAGCAGAGGCAAACTGCACCACTGCTGCCTATGGTTTTCTGAACCTTCAAGGCTGGTCTGGCAACATTTGCTGTAATTAAGCTGATGTATCAATAAAGAAGAAACAGTGGGTGGACAGAAAGATAGCAAATTCTAACTAGAGTAGTGCTCATTTAGATAGTGACTGACACTGGGAAGTGATTGTCAAAGTCTTTTTTGACATCCTCAGGCTGATAAAAAGACAGCAAGGGGATTTCCCACTGATATCAAGCAGAAATTTGCACAGAGATCAAAGACAGAATGAAGCATTCCTGCAGTGAGAAAACTCTGAAAAAATCTTCATTACTTCTAACATACTGCACTGGCTGTAGTCGACAATGTGCTTTGCAGCACATCATCCTGCTTTATCCTCCCTTGGCATCTGACTTGGATTCCCTTGCCTCTTTCTTTTTTTGCCTCTCTTGCAGTCTCCCTGGCTGCCCCACCCAGCAACACAGTCAGTAGCAGAGCTTTTATTAGTAGCATCTTCTAGATTTGACAATTATTAGTCAGCTCCAGGCCTTAAAAAGGAAACAGGTCTGATTACATTTATGCTCCTTGGATGCTCTTTAGCACAGGGACCATGTGCTCACGCTGTATCTGCAAGGCACAGTAAGTGACAGTGAGTCATACTGGAACTACCATGATGGAGAGAATAGTGCAGCTGCTGCTAACAAGGGTCACAGTGAGGGGCAGGTACAGACATCATTCAGATGAGGTGTCTCATGCCCGAAGAAGGATGCTGCAACAGTGTATTTGGGAAATTTTGTCAGCAGACATATTGGTAATTTAAAATACAGAGAGATTCATATATTTATATGCTTATATATGTATACAAGCTTATATATACCTGATCTTCCATGCTATGCACAATAACTGTCAAGCACACTGGTACAGTGAACACCTCCATCTGGACAAATCCTACTGCCAGGCTTAGGTTTTGATTTGTCATATCACTGGGTTTCATTATTGTTATTGTTCAACCTTCGATCAACATAGATCTGACACATTCTTCTCATCCCTTACAAGCAGACTGCAGTAAGGTGATTCTTCTGGACTGTATCCTTTTACATTCATCTGGGACAGCTCCTCAAACTAAATTTTGCTAAATTGTGCAAATAATCATCTCCCAGGTAAACTAATATGGAACAAAATATTGACACATTTTCTTAAATCATAGTTTTATTAAACTTCCTAAAAGCAGTTCAGGTGTCTGATACCACTGAAATCAAAATAAACTAATCTTCAAAATGTTTTAAAGTATCCATTTTTAAAACAGATGCCTGGGACATCACTAGAGGTTTTTCTGCAGGGGTAAGGACCAAACAGGCTAATTTAGGATTTGCCTTGTTATTTCCCATTGTTTGCCTTTAAGTCAGCAATTTCAAACTAGTCCCACTGTGATTGCTTTGTCCCTCAAAACTCACTTCTCCCTGCCAAAATCTTTCTAGCATTATGTTATTACTTGTCTCCAACTTGCCTAAAATTTCTGAAGTTTAACTGGATGCAGTTTAGTTTGAGAATTAAAGGAATACAGGAGCATAATCAATGAACCAGAAAAAGCAACATTACCCTTTCTCAGTGTGTTGCATGCTGCAAAAGTCAAACTAGACCAATCTCAGTCCACAATTACACACAGTCCTTTCAGTACACCCACAAGAACTCTACTAGGGCTAGCACCAAAGACCAGAAACTATGTGAGAGTCTTTTGAACATGGTTTGTGAAGAAAAAAGTCCTTTAGACTTCATCAAAAATTTGTGAACAAGACTTACGTAGACTTCATAAGAATTTGGCTTGTATGCTACCAGAACATTCAAAAAGGCCCTTTGTCCTTATACTTGGACAGACTAGAATAAAAATGCCTAAAGAATCCTGAAACGAAAGTAAAATCAATATGTCATTATCTTTGAAGGGAAGGGTGCAAACGTGTATTTGATAGTGAAAATAGGCTCATGACCCCAGAAATGGGAAAATGGAAGGAGGAACACATTACAGACTGTAAAGTTTGCAAGCAGTAAAGTCAGGAGCTGCTGCTTCACAACTACATCCCATGAAATCTGGAGTAGGAGAAACCTGGGTCTCCAGTACAGAATTAGACTGACTTCTTTAAAAATTGTACTTTCCCTACTGCTCTTCAGGCTCATATCTAATTCACTGTTTATGGTTTCCTTATGCCTCCCTCATCATTTTTCCTTTCCCAATGTCTTTCTCCCATTCAGTGTTTCACCTGATTTCTTTTTCCCACTGACATGCTCTTGCACAATCACCAAGTCCCATTTTATTTCCTGCTCTTATTGCAAACTTCTAAGAAGGTTTTAACCAGCAAAGGGTCTGTGTTTTTTGCCTCTTGTAGCCCATTGGCTGTCATTACTGGGATTCACAAGGCCCTAAATGCCTCAATGTTCTCCAGCTTTCTCTGTATCTCATCAGCACTTGCAATTGCTAGCACTGCATTTCCCAAACCAAGTACAACGAAAGTAGAATATCCAAACTGAAACACTTTGTCTTATATTCCTTCTGCATCCTAAAAAGACATTTCCAAAGTAGGACAGTTTTTTTCAGTCTGGATCTTTATCTTTGGCAAGGTTGGCTATTAAAATATAACTGCCTTCCATGCTCCCCTTCTCTCTGTACTGGCTGTCAAGCAGTTGGGACCTCTACAGCATCTTCCTTAATACTGTGGTTTCGGAAATCGGTTTCCCACGTAGTGACTGAATACTAGCAGTGACACTAAACCACTCCACTCCTTGGTTTCATCTTCTTTAACAGAACATACCTTTTACTCATCCTCCTGCTACCCTTTCCAAAAAAGGCTTAGTGCTAGGCAGAAGAAAATTGCAGGTGGGTTCACATAGCTAAATTTAGCTGCTGAAGTGGGATTACCTTCCGCAAACATTTGCAAAGCCCTAAGGAAAAATAATATCTCAAATTCAAATTTAATTCAGGTTTAGTTCTAATAGAAGCTCTTAGAAAGATATTAGCTAGATCAAGTTGTCCAAAGAAAAGCAGTGTTTTCTAGAAAGGATCCACTGGGAAGTAGTGGGAAAGTGTGAGTAAGCCTTTTAGGACTCCTGGCATATAGGCAAGGTGGCTGTGGAAGAGATAAGCAGTATTTTCTGCTCAGTTAGGGCAGAACACATGGTGCTGCTTTAGTCTACAGCATGAAAAAACATAGCAATAGATGTTGCTTTTACAGGCAAACATCTGAGAAAAGTCAGCTGACTTCAGGGGATAGCTGTTCTGATCTTGAGGAACCGAAACAGTCCCTATGAGTCCTCAGTGTTCTAATTACTCTGGCTCTGGGAGATCCCACAGCAGTGCTGGGAAACTGGTGCCAGGCTCATCCAGTGGTGTGTGGGTGGGCACAGGAAGGTCTTGACAGCAGCACCCCACTGAGATGCAGCTTAAAACCACACCAGAGATGAAAGATCATAGGCTGTCTTTATGGCTGTTCACATCTCCTTCTCAAGGGAGTAGCTGTTCCACAAGGGGAGTGGAAAAGGGTTGTCAGAGCCAGTCTCAGCTTTGCCAGGGCTTATTCTGCTGGCATAGTCTCTCAGAATCATCAGTGATACTGGTTTAATTGCATTTACATACCGTGCTATTTCTGAGCACCCTGGGCAACAACTCTCATTTCTCTTTCAAGAAGATGTGACATCTCTAACTTCACTGACAGTCTAAGTTGCTGGAAATCTAAGTTTTAACAAAGTGACACATAGTGACACATAGTCTTGGCCTGTGATCATGACCCTCAGTACTGATTCCATTTCCTTTTCACACAAAATCTCTCTCTTGTTTTTTAGATTAAATAATCCAAGATGGCCCCAGTAGGAGGGCTTGATGGCTCTCAGAGAACTGTAACATGACTGACCTGACCTCCATCCAGAGACCAAATTCTCCCTATTTAAATGGAAGTGCTTTCCTCTCCTGCTCTCCCCACGGAAGGGACATCCATAACAGACTGCAGAGAGCAGTGGAGCTTGTCTGCACTGCCAGTTGGGGAAGTTCATGGTGGTGTTCAAGAATTGTTAGTAGGAAGTAGGAAAGCAGGGCAAAGGATGAGATGCAGATTATTGGGAACCTTAAACTACCTCCCTCAAAAAATGAAGCAAGTAACTCAATGTGTAGAGAGGGAAGGGGCAATCATGCTGTTGTTAATATCCTATCACAAGGCACAGCTGGGGCCATAACTTAGAGCTGACCTAAAATTTTTATAGTGGAGGGCATTCAGCCATGCTTTAAAGGCCTGTAATAATGAAGACTTCATTTGATTTATCATGAAGCTGGTTAACTGCTCTCTTAGTTAAACATTAGCTTCATTTTTCCATTCCTGGCAATGTGGCATCCTGGTTTTATGGTTTGTAGTCCCTGGGTCTCAGTGTACCTTTATCCCCTGGATAAGAGGGCCTGTGACTGCCTGTCACCTCTCTGAGGAGCTGCTTATGGACTCCAGTGTTCCAGCAGTGCCTGTGGGCTCCCACATGGGGGCTGGCTCTGGGGCTCTCTCTGGAGTGGGGTTTTCAGGGCCCAAGCCAGCTCTCACTAAAGCCCAATTCTTAGACTTGTGAGTCTTACCCAGGCACTTTTTCCTCTGACTTTGATCAGTACCCTACTATCTACAATTTGCAAACATGGTACAAACCAATAGCTACTTACGAAATCTTCATAAATCTCAACATTTTCAGAAAGTGTGTTAGTGTAAATCTAGGGTTTTTTTAAATTAAGTTCTGCCCTCTGTTCCTTTTTCTTACTGTTTATTTTTAGAATAAGAAATATGCTTAACATCATTTGATAACTGAACATTGAACAAGTAGTTCTATTAATAGACTGAAGTGTTCCAGTTGCTGAGGAAGATTAGTACAACTCTGTTTGCTGAATGAAAAGCACAATAAAAAGAAAACATTTGCATAAATGAGAATGTTTTGATTGTTTGCTATAGTTGTCCTTGGTAATGAAATACAAGGTGAAGTTGCAGAAATAATATGAACTTGAAAAATGTTATATATTTGAATAATGTGTGTGTGGGGGGGAATTCTATACAAGAGACTGGTTTCTTGGTGTTTTCCCCTTGTCAGTGTTCCTACATATCATGACATCCTTATTAATGCAGAAGATGTTATATTAAATAAAGTACCCACCTCCTTAATTTCAAGCATAACAGGTATGACTCTACCTCTTCATTTAAGGCTAACTGAATCCAGAACTTCATGCAATAATTCTGTGTTACAGATCAAACCCTAAACTAGCAAATGTAGCAACTGTCAATGGAGATTTGTGTAACCTCTGATCTGTAACCTCTTGTGACCAGTGAGAGGAGCCAAGAGAATGGCCTAAATCTGTGGCTGAAGAGGTTTAGATTGAGTATCAGGAAAAGGTTCTTCCCCCAGAAAGTGGTTGGGCACTGGAACAGGCTCCCCAGGGAACAGCCCCAAGCCTGACCCAGCTCAAGAAATATTTGGACAACATACTTGGGCACATGGTAGGATTCTTGCATTGTCCTGTGCAGGGCCAGGAGTTGGTCTTTATGATCTTTGTGGGTCCTTTCCCACTCAGGACTTTCTATGATTCCATAGTTCTGATTCCTTGCTTCTGATTCTAACCAAGAGCACAGTCAATAACAGTTAACTGAAATGCATGTTTCCTTTTTCTTTAAAATGAGCAGTAACATACTTGCCTTATATACTTTCATTATATGTCATGAAAATAGTTTAAAGATGCAGGAGTATGTTTTCCAACTAACTCCTAGTGAAAATGATGTGGGTGTTAAATACCAACCTGCAATCTAATTAAAATTCTTAAATAATCCTGGTGATTTGAAGTCCTGTCATTTTTTATTTCAGTGGCACTTGAGTTACAATCTCTTGGCTGATTCTGATCTCCCATAAAAGTTTTGTTTGGATGGTTAAAAGGTTCTCCTTATATTTTTATAGCATATCTACTTGGACTCTAGAAAAATCACACACTTCTAAACTGATCTGGGATTGGCCTTACTGAAGCTGATTTTCTCCATGGCCTTAGGTAAACCAATATTACCTCTATTCTCTGTCAAATTGAATTTCAAAAACACATACCTAAAGTCACAAGTGTTTCAAGATTAGCTTTCATTTAATAAACCTTGGAAGAAAAGTATGTGAGCACTAAAAGGCACAGAGTGTATGAAATCTGAGAAATGTCCAGGAATGCTGTCACCATGTGACAGGTCAGTATTTGTTTAGCTTTAACTTTCTTTCCTTCTCTATGAATGTCAGAATACTTCTTATATCACTATATATGTGTATAGAAGCCAGGTGTAGAAAGATAAACATGGGAATTTCTAATACATGCATGAATTGATTTTGTTTCCATTCTCTCTAAGAAATGCAGACCAAGGGTTGCATGGTAGTTCTAACACTTTGAAATTGTTTTCTAGGCTTTCTATATTTCTTCCTACCAGGCCAGGCTGCATCAAAATTGCAAGGCAATTCAGTTCTGCCGCTGCTGACAGTACTTTCTTTTTAATATTGCTTTACAATGCATGCTGCTGTTGGCTTGATTGCCATGTTTGCCCCTGCCTGTATACAAATTTTGTGCCATGGAATAATTTCTTTATGAGGAAGAAAAAAACCCATTTCATCTACTCAGATGCACAAAAGTCATGAATGCAGACAGCCCCAGAGCTAACCTCTACACTGGACCAAGTCCCTTAGGTTATGTCTACATCCCCATTATCTGACACCTAGGGCAGATGGCTGCTCCTATATGAACAAATCCTTTTTCCTGTGAAACTGAGCAGCTGCATCCTTAGTCCCATGGGGAATGACCCCAGCTCCTGTTAGCTCCTCAGCTGGATCTGGGGACTCTGTGGGAGCATGTTAGCTGGTCTCAGGCAGAAAATTCAACAGAAATAATTTCCAGAAACTGTGGAGAATCAACGTTGTTAATTTAATGGCACAGATGTAGCCTGAGTCCTCTTCCAGTTAAGCAGGAGAAATATGTGCTTTGTCATAAAGACCAAAAGTAGACAATTCACATTTTTAGCTGCTTATTTCTCTCCATGATTTTAAAAGTATGAGGAGTGACTAGGAGAGAGACAGACATCTACATGGTAGAAATCTAAAGGTAGATGAGCCCACAGCTACACTTGCAATATAACATCCCATATTAAAGTCAGCAGAACTTAATTAATAGTTTAGTTTTACACATGCACTTCAAATGTCCTTCCTGCCCACCAATGATTTCTAAAATCAAGGCCAGTTCTTTCAATCTCTGTTTCACTGAAGCTAAGGGCAAACTCCCATTTCTTCACTGGAGCCTGGATTTCCTTGTTAGGGTTCAAGTCTCCAAATGAGAGATGCTTGTTTTAATTGGATTACTCGCCAGTGTCTCTGCTGATAGGGAGCAGAGACTGAGAAAAACAATTATAACTCTGATATTCTGGACAGCTCTGCTACTCTAGCTCTCCCCCAGCATCTGAAGAATTGGCAGTTCTTAGAAGAAAGTCCATACTAAATTAGGAAACATTCCTTTCTGCTCTATATTAGCAGCTTGCAAGCAGCAGGAGACCAGAGAGTTTTACTCTATGAATTATTTTGTTTTAAATGCAGAGAATTAGTTTTTTTCTTGTTCTCTATTTTTATTGCAACACTTTTGCCAAGACTCCATATGCCAAGATGTAATTAGCTTTCAGAGAAGACATTTGCAGATCTGGCACAGACCATGGATAGTTTAACAGCTTCTTTTTGGATTCTTCTGAATATTAAGCAGGAGCATATAATTGCTGGTGACTTCTTTCAATGCATCTCTGGAGTTTAAATCATTTTTCAGAATTAAATAATTTTTTTAAAAAATAAGATTAACACAAATATTATTCAAAGAAGATATTTTAGGCACACACAAAATCAGGAATTCCTACAATTATGTGGTTCATTTCAGTGTAAATTCAGCCCTATCTTTTAATTATACATGTATTCATTCTCTCTCTTTCTATATAAAGATGAGAAAGACTGAATAAAGACTGCCAGGTGTGTGCACTAGAGAAGAGCTGATTTTCTGAGGGCGACCATCTCTTCTGGTATTCCTTGTCTCTGGAGTACTTAATATCCTATTCATTTCTCTTTATATTTTGTTGCTTTTTATTTGCTCAGCAATTTGGTGTTAACCAGACATCTGGAGCTCGCACAACATTTTCAATAAGCTGGAAGATCATCGGAGGCATTGAGAATTTTTACAGATATCTCTGCTTTTCACATCACCCAAAAACTGTGCCTGCTCTCTATGGTACCAGCCATAACTAACTACAGCAGCCTTCAGGCTGGCTGATTCTTGCTGTTTACTGCTGGGCCAGATACAAAGGATGCAAAACCTCACAGTCATGGTGGTACTCCTCACACTGGACTAGAAGAAGCATGCAGACAGGAGTGAGGTAAATCAGCCTCACTCCTAGCCAGACTGAGGATAAATGGATGTCTAACCCACATATGGAAGCTGCTGGAAGCTTATATATACCAGTGATATATTGACTGGGGACGTCTTAGTATGTCCTATTTGCAAAGGGCCCCTCTGACTGGAACAGCTCTCTGAATAGCTTCTGCAAGGATGTCTGGGTCTTTTTGATGAATTTTCCACAGCACATCTTCACCACTGTTTCCTGGACCACCTTTGGCTCTGTGGGCCTGTGTTGTCAAAGCTGACTGGCATTTTGAAGGGCTTTTTTCCACACCTCTTTTCTGTCTCTTTCACACATTTGTGCAAAAGCAACTGCCAGTGGGACTTGCAAGAGTTGCTCTCAACTGCAGTGAACTCCCTTTACAGTTTCCCAGCAGGAAAAAAAAAGATTGAAAGTTATTTTACTTCTGTAAGACTGTCAGGACTTGGACTCAGTGATCCTCGTGGGTCCCTTCCATCTGAGGATACTCTATGATTCTGTGATGACTGCCAGGTGTGGCAATGCACATATCAGACAGTACATTGTTAGAAGATTCTGTGGCAGGGGGGCATAGGAGGGACAAACTGGTGAAGTGACCTTGTGCAGGTCATGCATAGGCATGAGACTGCTCTGTGCATTGCAGTTCTGCAGGAGAGTTCTTAGGATGTGCTGCAGTTTATGCAAAGAGCTGATTAAGTTTCATGTAAGTTAAATTTGGCTGAGGTAGGAAAAGAGACATGAAAAATCACAGACTCACAGAATTTCTTGGGTTGGAAGGGACCTTAAGGATCATCCAGTTCCAAGTCCCCTGTCATGGCAGGGATGCCATCCACTAGATCAAGTTGCTTAGGTCCCCATCCAATCTGTCTTTGAACACTTCCAGGCATAGGGCATCAACAACTTCTCTGGACAGCCTATTCTACTGCCCAATTAAGTAAGTCCTCAATTAAAACAGAGTGTTTGCATTTGTCTGATTTAAAGACTTCTTAGAATTTTAAACTAAAAAAAGTGGCTTAGCCTGAATGCACGGAAGACATAACAAAATTCCAATTCTTTCATAAAACACCTAACTGAAATATTTTGCTGCTTGATTGCACTTTGGCAATGGACCCAGAGCGGGGGAAAAAAAAGGGATCTCATTTTGCTCAGCCACTTAATATGTAGAGCTATCAAACAAAAAAGATGTCAGTGTTCACTGAGCTGGTAACAGAGACTAATCCATTGCAAGGCTGGAAGAAATGTGTCTTGAGTATTACATAAACTGGACAGCTTAGTTTCAAAGGGATGTATTTTTGCATGTCAGAAAGTCAGGCTCTGATTAATAAGGCATTTAACATAAATGACATGTTTTTGACAAAGGAAAAGTGACAAACAAGCAGAATGTGATGTCTCCCCTGCCCTCTGGCTCCCTCCAAAGACTTTTTCAAATCCTGTGCTAATTAGATGCATGTACAAACAATTGATGTCTCATGCATTTAACAAGCAAAGGCTTGTTCTGTGAGCTAATTTCACCAAAAATATGTCCAGATCCTCCTGTCTTATCAAAGGGAAGGTATGCTAAGGGTGTCTGAATACCACACGCTGTGGACTGCCTGCCTTCAGCCCTCTGGTGTCATGGACCAGCTGACTCCCACTGCCTGAAGAGCTCAAGATGAGGCAGCCACAGTCAAATTCCATTCACTACTACCAGCCAAAGTCTTCAAACAAGTGCTTGGGATGCTGCAGACCTTCTCCACCTCTCCTGTATGAACACTCCAAACCAGAAGGCTGGCTGTCATCATTGGAGTGTAAGGCTATGGATATTGCAGTGGGAAGCTTCTGGAAAGCCATGGATTTTATCTAAACTGTACCCTACTTATGAAATCCAGCATAAGCCAGCTGAAGGCTGCCAGAACACTCAGCTCTCCACATGTCCCCTCCTACTTATCTTCGCCCTTTCTGTGCAACCTCTTCCTGTGCATGTCTGAAACTTATGGAAAATGTGGATTTTTCAGACTGTCATACTATGGACACTACAGATCTCTCTATTATCACCACTGCTGGAGAAATTTTGTTGTACAATTCAAATGTTTCAAACTTCAAAACAGGAAGCAGAGGGAGTTAGAACCACAACCAGGTAATTCCACCAACACAGTGAGAATTATAGAATCCCTTAACAAGAAAGAAGCAGGCATAAGTGACCTTGGGACGCTGCAGGGTATATGTCAAGTTAAAATAAAAAACAAAATAACATAAATTGGGGCAATAAGGACTAAACTTTTAGCAAGGACATTGTTTGAATCTGAATACAACACCAGGAACCAGGCTTGAGCAGCAGTAAGGCTGAAGGTTGAGCCCCCATACTGCTGTCAGCTCTGCATGGGTGCTCTTCTGTGCAATATGTGGAGCTTTGCACAGGCCTGAAGGATGCCTGCAGGGGGATGATGACAGAACCAGAACCTCCAGCAGCACTACAGATTGGGTAGATATGGCAGGAGAAAGAGACACTGAAGGAGAAAGTAGGAGAAAGAAGGGTCAACAGTCCTCTCCTTCCTAGGCCACGTTAAGGATTAAATTATTTGCTTGGTGGGCAAGGTGAGGATGAAGGCAATAGAGCTGACACAGCAGAGACCCACAGCAACACCAGTTGTTGGGGCTTTGCTTGTTCAAAGCATGGTGGAGAAGAATGCATTTGTCACCAAGCCATGGGTGGCACGGACCTGCAAATTGGAGGAGGAGCAGCAGCTGGCACTGCCTCTGTTGGATTCTGCAACTCCCGAGATGTGACAGCAAACATGGGCCGAGATGCAGGGCCCCATCAGGCTCCTAGAAGGGTTGAATACTCTTCCTCAGGATGGACTTTGTTTAACTGAATTGTCACAGATTAGAGCTGCTGTCCTCAATTTAAGCAAATTTGTGAATGGTGATTCTCTTCTTTTGCACCCAGAGGACATCAAGAAATCTGATGAAAGGGCTGCAAGGCACATCCTGTGAAGAGCAGCTGAGGGCTCTGGGCTTGTCTGGTTTGGAGAAGAGGAGGCTGATGGTTCACCTCATTGCTCTCTAACAGCTTCCTGAGGAGAGGAAGGAGGGGGAGTGATAAGCTGTTCTCCCTTGGATCCAGTGATAGGATGCATGGGAAGGGTTCAAAATTGTGTCAAGAAGTTTAGAAAGGACATTGGGAAGATGCATTTCTTTACTGAGAGGATGGTCAGAGAGTTGAACAGGCTTCTTGGAGAGGTGATTAATGCCTCAAGCCTGTCACCATTTAAGAGGCATTTGGACAATGCCCTTAACATCATGCTTTAAATTTTGGTGAGCCCTGAATTCATCAGGCAGTTGGATTAGATGGTTGTTGTAGGCCCCTTCCAACTGAAACAGTCTATTCTGTTTTGTTCCGTTCTATTAATTTCTGTTCTACTCTCTCCTATCCTATTCTATTCTTCTTGTCCCACCTCTGCAGAGTTTGACACATCCAACCTTAGGGGTGTATTAGTGGATTTATATGCGTAAGTTCTGCAAAAATTGATATGAGACCTTGTTTCCAAGGATTCAACATCTATGCATGGAGTGCAGTTGAATTCTTCACTGTACAGCCTGTCTGGTATTGAAATGCCAGAACGACAGATGAGACCAATAAAAACAACTCAAGTTTGTAAGAATTTACTGCAAGAATTAGCAGCTGTTTTCATCTCCTGTATTCAGATCACAACTCTCTCTCCTGACTGATGTTCTCAAGTTCATTGATGTATTTGCCATTTCAAATGCTATTTTTGGACTCCCAAGTCATGCTTGACTCCAAAATTCTCTATAATGGAATTCACAATAAGTTTCTTGACTAAGGTCTAAACAACTCTTGCATTTTTTATTGTCTGCCATATTTCTATATCACACTATCAGAATAATCAAGATTAAACTGCCAAGGTCTGAATCCCCTGATAGAGTGCAGTAATACTCTGGACTTTAGTGGAGACACTGTAATTGCTTCACCCTGACATGCCAATGAATGTGTTGAATATGGTAAAGCTTCTCACTGACCTCTTACCATTTCCAAGAAAGATGCATTATATGCAGAAACTAATTTGTTAATTGTCATGCAGTCAAAGGCATGCAAATCATGTACAAAGTGGATCTGCTAAAGACTACTGACATGCAAACTGTAAGTTCTTTTAAGTCTAAACGGAACAAGAACATTCATCTCTTTCCAGTTCTAGAGTAGGATAAGAGTCCATTACCTTTAAAAAAATTAAAAATAATTTGAATTTGGGCTCCTAAAGGTAAAACTAAAAATGTGTACCTGTAACTGTTGGAGAACTTTTCTGCTGGAGTGACCTTTCAATTGCAAATGACATTTTTGAAAAGCATTGTACAGCCAGATTGCTGTGAAAGGGAGAAAGTACCAACAATTTTCTCTCAGGATGTGACATGGACAAAAATGCTTGAAGGGTTTTTTTGCACTTAGTGCCTTTGGCATCTCAGCATATTCTGCTTTCTCCTCAACTCCAGTCCAGAAGAAGGGAAGGCACTCTCTCCTCTGCTTTATCTGCAAGTGGTGATGTCTTTTTCCATCCCATCTGCCCTCATGGGAAAAAAGTCCTGTGCATTTAGCTTGTCTGACTTGATAAATGCTGGATGGGAAGTAAGAAAGTATCTTGTGGTTTTTTGAAGATGTGTGCTTTAAATTCTTGCTTTTGTGTTTTGTCACCAGTCTCTGTCCAGCATAAATCAGAAATGCTGCTGTATTCTACTTTCTGTTTATATATTTCCACAGAGCTGAATCAAGTTTTTAAGCAGGAACTGATGAGTTCAGGTTTAAACTTTTCCAAGGAAATGACTAAAGGTAGGGTCTGATCACTTACTGAAAAAGTGAAAAATCACTGATGTCCAAAGGTATCTCAGATTAGATACTAAATAAGAAAGCAATTGAAATGCCCAGTCATTTGAAAGTTTTACTGTCAATATTTCAACTCAACTAGAAATACTTTTACTGAGTGTATGGAAAAGGATGTTCTAGTTGATATAAGGCATTCATTTTTCCAGAAAGCTTTTGACAAGGCTGAAAGATTAGGAAAAGTAACTAAGCTCTCATGGCATAAAACAGAAGGTCAGCCCAAGTATAAAGAATTTCTTAAAGACAGGAAACAGAGCAAAAATAAAGAGTTTTCACAATGGAGGATTATCTGTGGATCCCCAGAGAGACCTGGGCTCAAAGTTGAGCTGCTCAACACCCTCTCAAACAGTCCAGAAAAAGAGATGAACAATGAGATGACAGTATTCGCTAAAATAAATGTTGAGGTCATAAAATGGCTTAGAGGAATCATATCTCAAACTGCCTGAGAAGAGCACAAAAATGTCTGAAAATCCCAAGGAGTTGAGTGACTGAAGGAGACAATAGCTCAATATCTCTAAATACAAAGGGAAAAATAACTCTATTTATACCAGCTTGATCTGTCAGTACATAGTGGCAGGTTCTTGTCTAGCTATTAAAAGTCAGGAAATAAAATTTGAGCTCTCTGTAGGCAATTTTATAAATATGTGGGCTCAGTGCTTGACAATATTCAAAAGGTAAGAGACCATTAGGACTTTGTAGGAAAGGGAGAGATAACATGGTGCTGTGTAAAACCACAGAGCAAACACTTAGATTTTGCCCCACTCCATCCTGGATGTCATAGAAGTAGAAAAGATTCTGAGGAAAACAACAGGATGAATCAAAGAACTAGGAATCCCCAAGGATATGTTGATAGGCTTAAATAAACTAAGGCCAATATTTACAGGATGCATAATTAAAGCACGAAGCTTGTAGCCACAGGATGCAGAATGTAGGTTTATATGCATAGTTAGTGGGAAATAACAGCAACACAGATTCACAGAGGAGTGTTCCATCAAAGAAAATTGCATGTTAGCCCCTAGGTCAGGCTTTTCTACAGCTGCTGACTGTCTGAAAGTGTATCAGGGAGTGTATCTTTTCAAAATTCCTTGTAGAGGACAGGGCCAAGTTTTCCCAGCAGGGTATGCAAAATTGAATTTTGCCTCTCCGAGAATGAGGGGAAGGGGCTGGACTAAGTCGGTGTGCAAAAGAACCTGCATCCCTCAAGGGTGTGATGGGGCGGTCACACACAGCCCTCCAGAGTAGTGGGTACATTGCTATTCACTGTATTTCCTGGCTTAGAAATGTCCTGCATGAACTGAGGCACATCTTGGGCTAAATGGACTTCTGACTTGGCTTCATCTGGTCCTCCTTACCCCTACTGCTGTGGGCAATGGCATAAGAAATGTATTGGTGAACTCGTGCCTCCTGCCCTGAAGTGATGTGCTTCTGAACTACATCCTTATCTCTGCCACTGATGGATTGACTGACTGAGATATATAATTTTATCCAAAATTCTTCATATGGTCACCCATAAGATGAGCATATCTTTTCCCAGTTTTGACTCTCAGTTCACCAAAAATTTCAGTATCAATTAAAGTGAAGTTGGGAAGCTTTCAGGGTTCCTCAAGAAGTGAGTAGAGACTAGATAAAACAGTAGAGCTCAGACCTTCCTGGGAAACAGTGGGGTATGATATATGAGGTCCTGAAGCAAGGCAATTGTGGATTTGAGTGCTGGGAATTTCTTATTGCAAAGAATTTCTTATTGCATTTTTCCTTAAGTGACTCATCCTGACTATAAACCTTAGTAGATTTAGAATTTAAGAGTTAGTTTGCATATCAAGCTGTTTACTCAAATTCCTTTGGCAAAAGGAAATGGTGAGATCTCCTATGGACTCTAACCAAGAACTATAAAGTCATCATGAAAGACACAAACCAGCACCACATACACAAGGAACACTAGCCTGGAAGTGGACTGGTGGAGCCTGGCTCAAGACTGGATGGTAGTTTTGAAGCAGGGCTCCTGCTTGTCTCCTTTTTTTTTACCCTTCTCTGCAATGTCAGGGAACAGATTCTTAGAACCACCTGAGAAGTCTCACTGTGTCATGCCCAGAACAGGCAAGGGAGTACAAAAGTAGCGAGAACATTGTGCAGTACAAGAAATGGAGAGACCTTTCCTATTTGTGTTCACACACAGGCATTCCTTCCTCGGACAGACCTAACAATACCTTGGATCCTCTTTCCCAGTCTGAGAAAAGATCCAGGTCCAAGAGTACCATACAAAGTCTTTACAGCCCAAGGGAAGCCTGGAACCTCTGTCTGACCAAATGATGCTTTTTCTTTCGTGATTCAAGATCCCAGTGACAAATTCAAGATCTGATATTTCAAGAGCTATCAGTTGCTGAAACTAATTTCACAGCTCATTTAATAGGCAGACTTTTCTGTCTCTAACCACATGTAGTAATTTTCTTTAATCCTGTGATTCAGATATATCCAGTAATAAAATCTCTCCTACTTCAGTCCCAAGCTGATTTAAATGGTCATTTTTGCCAGCTGCCCTTGAATCTCCTACACTGAACCCTGAATTAATATGATGGGAAAGAAGAAAGAGCTTCTTTGTCTATCAAAAGAACATGAACTACATTTGAGATTTTCAGTGATGAGACACCAGGTTTGAGCTGACCCACAGAAATTCATTTGTCTGGATAACTGTGACTTCCAAGCCACACACTTCTCTACTACTTTTCAGCAAATATTAGACTAAGTAATCCCTTTGAAACAGGCATTAAAAAGCCTCCCTCAGTCATTAAACCCTTTCAATGCCTCATTAATTCTAGCAGTATAATCTGTTTTTGATTAACCAGGTTGTTAAGCATCCAGTGTCAAACACTGATAAAGAGGGAGAATTTGCTTTACAGATCACAGACATGTAATTATGTATCTCAACACAGCTGATAAAGTATAAGAAATTGCCTTCAGCCCCACAGAAATCCCCCCAGCACAGTTAGCATCAAGTAATCTGATGACACCTTCACAACTATAGGTACATATTAACATGTCACAGGAGCCCTTGATACTTCACTACCACTTTGAGAATGTTCAGGCTGAAACTCAAGTTCTGTAGGAAAGAAATTGAAAAAGTTTAATGATTTATCTAAGATACTCTATACCTGTACTGGAGGCACGCTTGGAAAAGTTTTAAGAATGTTTGATGGTGACTTGGTTTCATATATGAATTCCCAGACTGAGCTAAACTGTAAGCATAAATTTTAAAAGACACATATTTTTATTTAGCATATTGAAAAATAATTTTAGTGAGATGAATATAGCTTTCACTACAGACATAAGGAAGGGTGGCACTTTTAAGCATTTAAATAGCTGAAGCTGTAAGTAGATACTGAGCATAAGCACACATAAAGAAGTTCTGAAAATGATGCAGGATATCAGCATCTTTAAACATTCAGAACTGCAGTACAGAGTCTTAGGTTCATGGAAATTAAAAAAATGAGTGAAAAAAAATTGACTTGATTCCCTTAGAAGATTTTGACTGCAGAATGGAGTTTGGTGGAGGAAAAGCAGACAGCTTGGATTTCTTCCATAGCTGATGTCATGCTTCACTTCATGTATACTTCATAGGTGACTGATAAATCTCTGTGGATGTTTTCCCTTTGAAAATTTTATACTGATGATGCACTTTCATTTAAATATGGAAGCATACTGGAACTTTATTATCAATCTCAGTGAAATCCTTAATTAAAAAGTCAGATGGCTGCCTGCCTTGTTGCAAAACCAGAGGAGCCAACACTAATTTATGTACACTGTCAAACAAGCATAATTATGCTGCTGGTAGACTTGCAGATGGTTAGCAGTGAGAACACAAAAACAAGGGTCAAAGCATAGCCCCAGTTCACATCTTTCTAGGCAAATGTTCACCAGTCAACTCTTCTATACACATATTTCTATGACGTTTCTGAGGAGAAATATGCCTATGGTTTAGAGCTGTGGAGTTTTTAAGTGCTTCTGTTCATACACTACATGCTATAACTTCTGAGATTTTTTTTTCTGCAAACATTCAGGCTGTACTACACTGAAAGTTGTATTTCCAGTAACAGCAGTACAACCCACAGTGTAGGCTTGGTTATTATGGTTTTCCTATTCATCACGCTAGAAAAGCTGTTGTCAATATCAGAAATGTCCCTTATAAGTTGAGACACATCCATACAGTGTCCTATATGGAAAAATTGCCCCTTTGTGCAGACCTGAACTCCCCCAAGGGCACTGTTATGCTAACACCTAGAGAAAACAGAGGGTAGGTTCTCTACTACACCATCTCCTTAAGGGAATGGGGTTTTGACTCTTGATCCCTGGCCAATTCCCACCATATCAGGGCTTCTCTATGGAGGAGCTGTAGAGTTTCTTTAAATAAATGTATGGCTTGCATTTCCGTGCTCTGTGTAAGGGAGTGGTTGCTGTTGTCTGTAGGAAGAGCTTATATGGCAGAAGAAACTATGCCCAGTCTGTCTAACATGACTTCCTTGCTTCCCTGCTCATTCTACGGTCTATGGTTTTATAATTAGTTCAGGTAATCCATGCTGATTCTGAAACCAACACAGTTAACAGTCTCCAGACCTGATGTACTCTGTGGCTCTCAGAATTTTGACTGTGACATGTTTGATGCAAGAATAATTTGTACAAAACCTGCCTCAGAGAGATCCCAGATGATTATTAGATAGTTCCAGTGCACAACTGTGCAACAAAGAGAAGCACTTCTGCCACTAATAATACTTTGATCATTTCTGCTTTATAAAAAGTAAAACATGAACTGTCACTCTGAGTAATCTGTGTTTTCTAAATTATGTCATACCTTTTTTCCTGTTAATTCATATGCTGTTTTCTTAGATTTCAACTTCATTGAGCTTTCACTCTGCCTGGGTGTATCAGAGGTGGAAGGAGAAAACTGTGCTCTGTCAGAATTGCTCAGGTGCTGCAAATGAGAAAAATAAGCTACAGCATGCTACAGATGACTCTGTAATAGAAGAAATACATTTATTCACAAATAATTTGCAATTAAATTGTGAATAGGTGGTGCCCAGTGGCAGGACCAGAGACAGTGGGCACAAACTGAACACAGTAGTTCCCTCTGAACATCAGGAAACTTTTTTTTTTTTTACTGTGAGGGTGACCAGGTGCCTGCACAGGTCACCCAGGGAGGTTGTGAATTCTCCATCCGTGGAGATATTCTAAAGCCATCCGTATGAGGTCCTGGACAACTGGCTCCAGTTTGAGCAGGGAAGCTGGACCAGATGACCACCACAGGGGTCTTCCAACTTTGAACATTCTGTGATGCTGTGATTTAGTTTGCATGAAGTTACCCAGTCTAGTACTGACAGGAAACACCTGGTCTTTAGCAACTGTTCAGAAAAAGACTGATGCTCAGGCCCCCTACGGCTTTCTTTCATATTCATTAACTGGTAAGAAATGTACTTGCTACTCACCAGTTCCCCCTTATGGGAATTATCATGTGAAACTGCAGTGGGAAAGCATATTTTGCATGTCCAGTACTGTTACCCATATTGAGTATATTCAGAAATCCATCTAAGACTGAAAGATCTTTTGGTAGCTTTGAACCAAGCTTGCTATTTTATTGCATATTGTTCTGCTGTAATTGGAAGTGCAGGATAGTTTTACCCTGTCATCTTGTAAGAGATTCCCTTCTCCTTTTGATTTTTTTGACCAAGATGCATCAATCTGCTGCTGGAGGGTACTGGACACTTTCTATTTTGTGCATTAACAAAACTCTTGCTCTGAGGGCAAATCCAAAACTTACATCCCATCCCAGTTCTACAAGAGGAAGATTTTGTGGCAAATACAAGGGCACTCCTCAACCGTTACACATTTTTCTCTCAGTACTGCTAGAATTTGTCATTAACCCCATCCATCTCCTGTCTACTGGATGATGAATAAATCCATCAACTGCATACTTCTAAAATTCATCCAGTCATCTAGTTAGAGGTGAAATATCACAACACGCATGCAGTGCTTTCTGAAATTTTAATCTACTTAACCCAATTACATAGTAAGAGATAATGGTGTACATACAACTGCTGAGTCTGCAGTGGCAGAATGACGCAAGTGGCAAATCAAAAAGCAGCACTTTTTTGTCTGCTCTAAGCAGGGGAATTGTGTTGCAGATGCACAATGGCTTGTGATCAGCTGCCATGTCCTTAACTGGGGGAGACAATGATGGAGTTCCCTTCTTTGTTCTTCCTTCCTCCGGTGGGGGCTGTGACTATCTTTTATTCTTTTTGTTGTCTTCTAATTTTCACTACACACTATAAGGAGATACTTTATCTATGTTGTCTGCATATTCTTTGTCCTCTTTTGTCTTCTTTTCTCAAAATTGCATTATCTTGGTGATCAGTAATTTTGTAAGATGTGTTTATGCTCTTGTGGGTCACTGGTTTCGTCTTCTGCTCATGCATTTTGTCTCTCTGTGATCAACCTCTGCTTGTGGTCTCCATGGTCCATACTCAGTTGAGAGGTTTACTGAAGCTGATTCTCAGATTATTCTCCACTTTCAAGCTGGATCCCAAGATAATGTTACCATGTGAAACAGCTCTTTCTTCAGTAGTTCCAATTATATTTTGGCACCTGCTATCAATTTTCCTATGAGGTCTTCTTGTAGCTCAATATATTTTTTATTTTTCTCCCCCCAAAACCAGAGCAAAATCTATTCATAATGAAACCAGATGAAAAAGGGAACTGAGTTGGAATGGGGAAAGATCCAGTCGTATTATCCTTTGATTTGACATTAGAGATTATTTTTTATATCTCTCTTTTTATGAAAAAATATAATAACCATACCTGACCGGGTTGCATGGATGCCTCTGTTTTCACAGTTTTCTGAAACTCCTGACAGGTTCATCCATATTGGCTGAAGGTTGATTGTCCCTACAAGATTTTCAGAAATAAGCAGTGAAGAAGAGGAAAGCCTGCAAAAGGTTTACCTCATAGAAACTTCAGGAAATCCCCACAGCAATCAATGAAATTACAGGAAATTAACAAAACTTTGGATCTGCAGCCAAAATTTACTGATTTTTGTCTTCAAAAAAGTGGTGGAGCTTTTCTTCTTCACTTGCCTAAAATTTACATTATCTGTTGCCTGTTTTCCTACTAGGGCTGCACAGTCACATAAAACAACTTATAGGACCCCCAGGCTCTCCCTGGGCTGCAAGAGGGTCTCTGTTCCAAGGAGATCTCTCCAGGGCTGCCAGGGGGGATCCCTTCCCTGATCCTGCAGCCCCTCCTGCTCCCCTCGTCCTCCAGCTCCACTTGCAGTCCCCCTGCTGCTGTTCCCCCTCAGCTCCTCCTCCTGTACCGCTCTCACCTTTGGCCCTTGCTGGAACCTGTTTGTCCCCGACACCCTGCAGCCCCACTGCCACCCCCGGGGCAGGACACCCTGCAGCCCCACTGCCACCCCCGGAGCAGGGACACCCTGCAGCCCCACTGCCACCCCCGGGGCAGGGACACCCTGCAGCCCCACTGCCACCCTCGGGGCAGGGACACCCTGCAGCCCCACTGCCACCCCCGGGGCAGGGACACCCTGCAGCCCCACTGCCACCCCCGGGGCAGGACACCCTGTGCAATCTCAAACACGGAACTCTGATGTGCAATCCAGAAAACCATCCACGCTCACCCTATGGGCATATTGCTACTCAGTGAGATCAAGAGATAAAATTTAGTATTTTTCCATAGTTATCTAGCAAGATTAGGCATTTCTGGTGAATTGGGACATATGCAAAAGCAGTTGATGTTTTTATAGTCCATTAACCAGAGCAGAGATGATTGAATAGATTCCAGGGCCGAGAGGCCTGTATCATTGAAGAATTTATTCTGGAGCTGGAAAAATTGAGTCAGTGCAAAAGAAAAATCCAAGATTATATGACAGTACATCAGATGATGCCCAAATTAAACCTTGGTTTATGTCTTTGAGATATATAAAATTTCTTTTCAGCTTTTAGTATATGCAGCATTAGTATGAAACTTCCTTTTTTTTTAATCCCATATCCATTCCAAATTGCAACCGAAGAAAATGCATCAGTTCAAGCCATCAGCCTAAGTTGATGGTTATTTTCTGCTTCTCTTCAGTGCACTTTAAGATAGACTATTTATCTTTATCTTACATTAAACATCTGTGAAGAAACATAAAGCACTTTAGAGTGGCTAAAAAATCCCAGAATTCAATGGGAATATTTTCATTCAAACTGCTGAGTTTTTTTCATGATGTTTTTCACAATTAGGGATACAGCACTTTCAAAGAATGTGTTATGAACCTGACTAGGTGCTGAGGATACTGTGGCCACTATCTGAACTTAAAAAGTGGTTCAGTTATAAATGAAACTTATTAATTTTCTATCTTAAGGATGAAAACAAGTTCTAGCCAGAAAACATTGCTTGATTCTTCCTGACTTTGCTTGCTCTTGACTCGAACCAAAAGGTGACTTGAATCTGAAGCATTTTTTCTCCCAAGTGAAATCTTCCTTTATCAACAATTACAAATGCATAAGGAAGGTAATGAAGGTCACTCAACTTATTTTTGAAATTTCTCTTTATTCTCTCACAAAATCTTCAAGGAGTGGCATTATTAGATGGGCTCCAGAATCCAGGAGCTGTGCATTATGCTGGAGATTCAGTGACATATGGTGGATTACAGCAATATCTCTCACTCTAACAATACCCTTTTCTTCTACTGTTGTCCTTCATGAAAATGAAAACACTGAAGGAATACAGAGAGATTTTTCCTATCCTTAGTCTAATGAGAAAAATCATAAATCTTGTTACAGCTGCTTTCTTCCTTCCATTTCTCTTTTTCACAGTAATGTGTCATCTTTCAACCCAGACAGTAAAATCTTTGAAGAAATTACAATCTCTGATATAAGGCCCCTATTCTAATTACACAGTTACTATGTAACAATCTAGAAAAAATAATTTATATAGCAATATACTAACAGAAAATGCAGCAGAAAACACCAGCATGAAAAAGTTATTAATGAGAAATGTAATGATGTTGCCAACTTCAGCACTATTTTATCTACACATAGGGTCATGAATTCAACACAAGCATTCATGCTATGTATAGAGGGACTATTTCAGAATGTTTCAAATTAAGGGAGGAACATCTTCATTATTTTCAAAATCAACACAGCTCTTCTTAACTTCTGCAACCTTCTGTGGCTGGAGCTTTATAGGGCCCTGTCCAGTTCGTTCCTTTTCTTGGATTATCTTTGTCACATCAGGGAATGAATATTTACTAGGATCCACTTCTAACTTCTCAACTTGTCCACTCCTGAGAAAAAAGAGAAATAAATGGAAAAAACCTTAATTTCAGTGTCAAATGTAACAGAATTGTTTGAGTTTATTATGTGATCCTATGATTCTATTTTGGGTGCCTGTTTATAAACACATTGACTTTAGTATGAGAGTTGTTACTGAGTCCAATTAAACCCACGTTAAGAGTTCTTGTAACTTGAAAATTGATTGCTAAATAAAAACCCCAAGCATAAACACATAAGAGTAATACAAAATCTCTAAGAAAGAAAGAATCTGTAGTCTGCAGACTTCAAAAGTTATTTTTTAATCTCTCTAATTCCCTTTATATCAAAACACGGTGACTGCTGGTATCACAGTACAAATAGTTGGCTTTTGATGTAAGATTGTTTTTATAAATCTAATTGTCTAAAAAGAAATGTTTTCCTTTTTCTGTTCCTTTTTGCACAGTTACTTCACACTGGCTGTCCATTAATTTCTAGGTGACAGGTCCATCTTTGGAAAACAGAAATACTTTCATTTAGAGAGAAAAAGTGGAGGGACGTGTCTGCTTTGATCAGCTAATTTTTATATTTTGGCAATATGAATCCTCACCACATTTTTATTATGAAAAAATTTTAATTAAATTATTTTTAAAAGTCAGAGTTTTAACACAACTGTCAGATTCTATTGTTATTAAGGATGCTCTTTCAGATGACACTTAGAAATGTGTACTGGCTACTCATTAAGGCAACAAATCCACATCACCCAGTGATCAAAGATTTGGAACACACTCTCTGTCTTGCAGCATTTTTAATCTGATTGTTCTTTTCTAATAGAGGAGCTCAATGATTAAATGGAAAAAATCTAACCTGCTTTCATGCAATTTGTAACTGTTTACATGAAAAAATGGCAAAATGAAAATTTAGATGTACAATTATGTTTAATTTCTTCAAATTACTACAGGATTTGTACATCTTCATACTCCATTTTATACTGAGTCACAGTTCCCAGCTCAGCATTAGAAAAGACAGTGCCTCACCCTTCAGAGATGTAAGAAAACTCTGTTTACCCAGGAGATCAGAAAGGCTCCTTAGCAAGAGAATAAACAAGAAGGAAGCAGTCACTGGATTAGAGAATATATTTCTTGGATGACAACACAGGTAATGAAAATTTGTAAATAAAGTACAATAAAAGATTTTAAACTGAAAATAACCCTTTTTTAGTTATTAAAACAGAGAGAGTTTTGCAGGGCAGCTTCCAAATTCTGCCAATGCTTCTCTATCAAGGGTCTGGGAGATGTGAGCAGTCACCCCAGCCCTCACCTGTGTGCAGGATCTGTGTCACGCTGAAGGAGAGATGCAGAGGGGCTCGTGGGAGGGTTTCTCCTCTGCTCCTATGCTATGCTGAGGAAAGCATGAGCACCAGTCACCAGGCTAATCCCCTCCTTCAGCTTTATGCCACTAGATTTTCTTGTACTAAAGGAATTATTTGACTTTTTTTTTTTCTGAGCAGAAAACAGCCAGAGAAGCTGCCTGCTTTAATAACCTGGATAAATCTTTTCCAAATAGTGGCATAAGTAAATATTACTCAGAGTAGAATTTTGTGGGTAATGAAAACAAATACAAGAGAAATCTTATTTATTTAGCCTGAAATTCTCCAATTTATAATGATAGATTTTTTTTCTGATACTGCACTATACTATTTAATGAAACAAAAATATGTTCAATTTGTGGCAACATTCTGAAAAATGTTCATCCCCAAAAGGTAAAGGGCATTTTTGTTTCCTGAATAATTTAAGAAATGTGCTGTGACCTGGAGTCACTTTGTCAATAGCTGTTGGTGAGATTGCAAAGAGAGCAGACCCTGTCCAGACTCTTAAATTAATGATTTACCACTAATTTGAAGCAGCTCAGAAAAACCAAATAAAGCATAAACATGAAAATAAATTAGGCTCAGCCAGTGCTTCCATCACATGCTAGAAAAGAATTTCCTTAATTTGAAGTATTTTAATTAGCAGTGGTATTTCACATTTGTTCAACAGCTCTAAAATTTTACAAATTGTTGGTCATGAAAACCCAATCATTGAGTTTGAATATCTTATTGCTTAGCAGCAGAATAAACTTCAGTACACCAGAAATGAATTAACAGTGAGTGTCATAAGTAACAATCCATATCAACAAGCTATGAAAAGGTTATTGCATCAGCCATTCCGAAAATTTCATCAACACACGTAATTTCAAAGTATGTAAGCAACAGGCAACAGGCATGACTGAGAATCAAGCACAAGTGAATTTTTCCAGAGAGGAAGTGGATTTTTATGTACTTACATGAACATGATCAAACGTTCTATACTTGTTTGGTAAAGCTTCCCAGTGGTATCATAGCTACTATCATACAACTATTGGCTGACAGCAAGACTCAGGCTGAAATCAGTGCAGCTATGACACAGAGCTGCTGAGGAACTGCTGTTCTCATCATGTGATCTATGCAAAAGAGCCTGGTACTGATGAGGTCAAGGGTAACCCCCTGAACACTTTTTGAAGATAGAATGAGGGTTTTTTCCACATAATTCTACTGAGAAGAATACAAATCATCTTGCTGATGAAGCTCTTCCCTGAGCAATAGTAAAACACTTGTTATGGAAACGAAAATATTCCTTGCAGGACCAGCTACAGAACATATCTGAAAATCTCAGTGTTTGCAAACTATTTCAAGTTCAGGTTTAAAAATAGATGAAGTTCACAGTTTTTGGTACTGCTACCTGCTGCTGAGTGTTCTCTACCTAAAAACTTGTGGTCAAACACTAGAGCACTACACAGAAATAAATTAAATCCTTTCTTCCTGATTTTTTTTTCCCTTCAAAAGGCTATTTCTACCTCCACACAGTTTGATAATGCTTCTAAAGAATAAAATTAGAAGACTCTATAATAAAGAAAGTTTTGCATAACTATTGCAGCCTGCAATCTGGTGTGTGACATGCTGCATATCTGATAATTTGGTATTTCTTGATAATTTACACAGTCTTTAATCCCCATACTTGATATTTAAATGATTTGACAGTTACATTTCCCTGTTTTAACTTCAGAATTTCAACAAAATTTAGATTGCTAGAGATTTCTCATATCTTTGATACAGAATATATGGTTATTGACAGGTGATTGAAAGTTTCCTTTCTGGTATGAGGATATCTAAAGATATTCAGGAGTCACAACCAACAGCTTTGAAGAGGCCCTTTTTCAAATCTTTTAACATTGTGAATGAAATAGGACAAAAAATCATTATCATCCTAGAAAAAGTACTAATAAATCCTTCTCATGAATAAAAAACCTGAGTGATCCCAGTATATGGAATGACATCTATTTGAGAGCTTATGGAAGACAAATCTTTATTTAGGTATGTTAAAACCTGATGGTGAATGTGTGACATTTGTCATACTCTGGTCTCAATTTTTGAGAATATAAGCTTAGAAAAAAAATCTACTAAGCAAATAACTATGTTTTTTTTTAAGTACCTGGAAAATTAATTCCTCTTTTATTGTGTTAGACACCTTTCAAATCTCCATATATGTGTGAAGTCTGAAATGAAGCTGTAACTGGAGTCTTTAGAATCAGTCGGAAGACATGAATGCCGGTAGAATCAAATTCATTTTTCAGGGACTAAAGATCCATGAAGAAGAACTAATAAATCAGTGGTAAATGTTCTGATAAATAAAAGGCTGGTGATATCTAGGTCATTCTGTTCTAAAAGACAAATATATTTCACAAATAAGATTCATCAGACTGAGAATGCATATATTAGTAGTGTCCATGTTTCTAAAATTTAGACAGAAAATCCTAGTCACTGTGACATTTTCAACTTCACTGTTCCATCCCTTTCCTTCTTTTGAAAAATCATTTCAAGATACTAAATTTTAAACTGACCTTGTCTGCAAGCACGAAATATGCTCCAATACATGAAATACGCAAATTGACTGAATTTCTACATGTGGCTATAATATCTCTTTTCACCGTTAAATTTGTCAGCCAAACTTGAAAGTCTTAAACACATACTGAAAACACACTTAATTCTAACAAAGGTTTTTCAAAGTTATAGAATGTTAGAAAGCAACTTTTCAGTCCATCTCTGCCCTCAGGGTTTTGTTCTTGTTCCATATGCACAAGCAAAGATCCCTTTAGACTGCAGATCAGGAACTGACTGAATTGTTCTCTTGGGAATGCTTTATTCAGAAGGGCATGTTTCTGAAGCCTTCTCACCTTTAATAAAGTTAGAAATTATCTGATGCCTGTGTGCAAATTAATTTTCAAATCATTTCTGAGGCATCCCACCTTTTGTTCTCCTCATTAGTCAAATGATAGAGATGTACACCCCCTGCTTTGATTAGCTCCAGGCCTCTATGAGAATGCAAATGAATCCATACTTTGAGATTAATTGGAGTAAAAAACATTTTTAATATGTTGCTTAGTCATATCTGACTACAGTTTCTGATTAAGAAGTCCATTGAATTACAATTCCTATGATTCCTGCTTTCCCATACAATATTACTTGCATTCTAAAAGTACTCAATGTCTTCATGACAGCTAGCAAGCTTCATTGCCAGAAGATATTAATTCTGCAAACTATTCAACTCCCAAGGTCTGTGATCTAATCCCTGGTATTTATCAAAGGCATTACATCTCAATAGAACTGATAACTGACTTGTCATTTGTGATCTTTGCTCACATTTACTCATCTGTCATTCAGGCCACTCTTCAGACACACTTGGCTTTCTTCCCATTGAAACATTTGTGCTTGGTTTAGACACAGAAGAGAATTTGGATACTGAAAGACCACATAAATCCTCCTGCAGTTCTTTCAGATCAGTTTGCCTGCAATGCCATTCACTTTCTGACCTCATCTTACCTCCCCTTCCCAATCCTGAGGAAATGACTCATTTTGTTCTATCATATTTTAGTTCACAACATTGAGTTCTCCCCCTTCCAACTCATCATATCTCTATCCTTCTGTGTGCAAGCTGTAGGAATGTAAGACTGGGAGAGATTTTCAGCCGTTCAGTCTGTGGAAAGGCAATATTCTGACACTTCACAAGGAGTGCTTCAAGAATTCGAATTAGAACTTCTCACTCCCAAAGAAAGATTCTTACTCTTACATCTACAATCTTTTCCCACAGATTTGTTCTTTGCCTCTTCTCCACCAAAACGAACCAAGCTAAATTAGGGTCAACCAGTAAAACAGAGCTTTGTTTCATCTTCAGCAACACTGTTACATCTCAAGTGAGATAACTGTAGAGAACTTTTGAAATAATCAGTCTTTTATTCTTTATTTGTTAATAAGCAAAAAAAAGCTTAATTAAAACCAAAGACTCCTCCAAAAATGTAAAGCAATGCTTGTTTAGCACTGAAACCACAAACCATAAAAGAAGTTCTGTTAATGAGTCTTATCATGACATGTTTGCTAGAAAAAGGTTGGAATTAAAATCCAACAGTGAATAAAAACATACAGGTTTTCTCATTTTCAAGTTTAATATAATTTACAGGTAATTTTACATATTTGATGTCTCTCCCAATTAGTGAGATTTGCTTGAAACTGGATAACCTGTTCAAAGGCATATATAGGTGCACCAGCAGACAGAGGTGGATGATCCAGCAATGTTTTTCTTTTTTTCCCCTGCAAAAGTCCAGATGGAGAAAACAAAGCAAACAAAACAAAACCAAACTGAAACAAAACAAAACAAAAAATTGCCAAAAGCCATACATTATGCACTGCCACTAAGAACTGATTCCAGTGGAATATAAGTCAGATTTCCCACCTAATGTACTGCATGATATTCTCTAGATCACGTGCTGGCTTAGTCACCCAGTGCACTCCTGCATAGCTAAGAGGGGAAAAGACACTTGGGGCAGTCAGAATTGCAACATGTGAACAACAAAAATAGAAATCACCTCCACCTTGCATTCCTTATTTCATTATAGAAGGTGTGTATAGATCAGAACTTGCTGATGAGTTTTTAATTCTGCAGAAATTGCCACTCCATTCCTTTGCCTCCTCAAATTAAACTATGCTTTGGTTGCATTCCTCAACCTCTCTGTATATAAAGGTCTACAGTAATAAAAAACAAAACAAAAAGAATCCAAGAAAACTCAAAAAATGAAAGAAAAAAGTTTTACTCCCATGTAGTTTTCTTTGCTGGAGAAATTCAAATGTGTGACTATTTATATTTAGAGACATTTTGAGTTTTCTTTAATTTTTTTCTTCAACATGCTAAAGGAAGAATAGTCTAAAGCTGAAAGTATGAGACAAGGATTGTTGACTTTACTCTTAAGACTGTTACTCTTAAGATTTCCAGTAACTTCAGAAAAGTCAACTCCTACCTACCTCTGAATTCCCTCTATGCAGCTGTGGAGATCTCAACTTTGGTATCTTAAAACCGAACTGTGAGGCCAGTTCCAGTAAGGAATGGCACACTCAGCTACTGCATTAATAGAGGCTTTGTAAGTATAATAGATCAGTCTGTCAAATTCCTTCCACAGAAACTTGCTTCTTTGAAGGCTCAAAATACAGTTTCTTATATAGTCACAGGAGAAGTCTCTCATACATGGCAGAAATAATGACAGTATCGTCATGTAATCTAGCTAACAAGAGTTAAAGAGATTTAAAGCTCTACATTACATTTTGGCAGATTATATGTCTGACAGCATTTAGCTAAGACATCTGTAGCTGTCAAGTGTAATCACTGTAATGAATGTTCTTCTGTAATCTAAGAGACAACTATTCAGCGAATTTTTAACATCTGGCTAGTCAGCGACTTTTCAGCTAAAGAGGTCAAAACTTACTATTTTTAGAAAGAAGTAATTCAAAGACTTTTCCTGCTTCTACTTTTGGAGTATATATTCCTGTAATATTTTAATCCTCAAAATCTGCAAGAAGCATGTTCATAATTACTTAAAACTGCACAGAAATGAAACACAAATTCTTGGAGTTTCACTGTGCCACAGAATATCTTTTGTTCATTAGCTGTCAAGAAAGGGCAGCATTTCACATTATTAATTCCATGTTCCCATTATTATTTAAACAGTTACTATGCAGCCAAAACTAAAGGCAAACAGAAGGCTCTAAGGAAATATATTTTCCTAATACACAAGCTGGTTTTTTTTTGAATTTATTTCTTGTAATAGATTTAAAGCTTTAGCTGTACTTCTGTGGAAAAGCACCATTCCTCTTGCAAAGAAGAGTCATAGAATAGACTCAGAGAATGCTTTGGGTGGGAAGGGAAATTTACATATCATCTGGTCCAACCCCACTGCAATGAGCAAGGGACACCGTTAACTAAATCAGGTTGCTCAGAATCCCATTCAACCTGACCTTGAATGTTTACAGGGATGGGGCATCCACCACCTCTCTTGGTAACTAGTGGCAGGGTTTCACCACCCTCATAATACAAAAATTCTTTCTCATATCTTTCCCCTCTTTTACTTTAAAAAAATTATGCCTTGTGCTGTCTCCGGAGACCCCACTAAAAAATCTGTCCCCTTCTTATAAGATCCTTATTAGTATGAAAGCCTGCTGGAAAGTTTCCCTGAAGCCTTATCTTTTCCAGACTGAAGAACCCAGACTCTCTCAGCCTTTCTTCATAGAAGAGGTGCTCCAGCCCTCTAATAATTTTTGTGGCCCTCCACTGTTCTGGCCCCTGCAGGTCCATGTCTTTCCTGCACTGATGATACCAGAGCTGGATGCAGGTGTGGTCTTGGTAGAGCAGAGCAGAGAGGGAGAATCCTCTCCCTCAACCTGCTGCCCACACTGCTTTTGATGCCAGCCAGGACATGGCTGGATTTCTGGCCCACAAGTGCACACTGCCTGCTCATGTCCAGTTTTTCACCCACCATAATCCCCAAGTTCTTCTCAGGGCTGCTCTCAATCCCTTCTTTCCCCAGCCTTTATGTATACAAGGGGTTATCCTGACAACCATGTGCACTACCTTGCATTTGACCTTGTTCAACCTGATGACATTCACAAGAACACACTTCTCAAGCTTGTCCACATCCCTCTGGACAGCATCCCATCTTCTGGCACGTGAACTGCACTACCCAGCTTGGAGTCACTCGCACACTTGCTGAGAGTGCACTTGACATGAAAATGTACTGGTCCCAGTATGGGCCCCTGAGGGATACCACTTGTCACTGATCTCCATCCAGAGACTGAGTCATTCCTATTCCCCTCTGGACACAACCATCCTACCAATTCCTACACAGAAGAGAAATCCCAAAGGTGAGGCAGATGAGTCACGAGTTCCTAGCATCCTCCTTTCTACTCTGTTTAAAAATGGGTGCAATATTTCCATTTTTTCAGTCACCAGGGACTTCACCTGATTTCCATGACTTTGCAAATATAATGGAGAGAAAGTATCCACCATTTGGCCTGGAGCTTCTAAAAATGTTTGACATACTCAGTAATCAAAATGATGCACTTTTGTAATGACTGCTGCCTAAAGAAAGGCTGCAGTCCTTGGGGCTCACTAGTAACCTCAACAAATTCTTGCAGGTGCCCCATTATCTTCTCATAAGGCAGATCATCAGCAAAAGAAGTTAATGACTGATTTTTATTAGAAAAAAGAAATTAGAAGTAGAATTAATTACAACTGACTCTTTCAGAACAATTTTGTTCTGAAACAACAGTATCCTAAATATAGAGAACAAGAACAGCCATGATCCAAAATGCTATTTTTTACTAACTGCTTAGACTTTTCAACAATGTTCACCACAACAAAATCAAACAAGGGAATAAGTGCAACACTTCAAATATACATAGATAAACAGCTGAAGAGACTTTGTAGTTAACTTATCTTATTCCAATATGAATACTATGGGCTATAGCAAAAGGAAAAGAAAAGATTAAAACATATATAGTGGTATTTGTACTTAGGGCGAGTGTTCATAAACCCTACTGCCTATCTATAGTAGCACTTGCTAAGGGTTAAAAACAAAATAGTGCATCACTAACATTCACTTGCTTTGGGCAGTCATTAACTACAAGATTTCAAGAGCTGGAGTTGACATCACATTTAATAGGCTGGATCAGTGTTACAAAACCTTGCAGAATTGCTTTTTGAACCTATTTACTTGAGCAGTAGATAAATCTGTGTAACAGTAAGAAAATACATTCATGAGAGAGATTCAAAATCATTACTTTCTAAAAGGTTTCCAGACTTGGGTTCCATAGCAAGGAGCTCTGCAGAGGCCATTCTCAGTAGGTGACTTAGTTTCAGTATATATCAGTTAACAGCCTGAATAAGCTGATGGAAAAAAACTGATAGGCAAAAATAATGCTTTTTCGGTTCTGCTGTTGGAGATCACTTTTTAATAAACAGCACCAGACAGGCTATTCATCTAAAGCTTTTAGACATACTTTTACTCTACACTAATGATTATTTTCATATTTTCAACGGTAACCCAAAAGAAGCAAATTCTGGCATATCTATGTGAACACTGACAAAAATAAAACTAATGGAGAAGACAAAAAAGGAATTACCTTCTTGTGTTTTTTTGCTGTGTATTGCAGTCAGAATGTTTAACAGAATCTGAAACTTTCTGCTTAGCAAGGATTATTCCTTTAGCCTAAAATAAAAACAGATAAAACATAATTCTCATAAAGTTGACATTTTTGCTCACAAGCATTTAAATATTCTTTCAAAAATAGGAAATTGTGAGCATCTGCATAAATTTTCTCTTGCGACATTTACTCTTTCTGTTATATTTTAACACTCTTCACTCAGCATGAAACACAGACATAAGGCAAGTTAAACTAAATTATCTGAATGGAATTATAGCCAAACATGTATAAAATTATATATAAAAGAGTGTTTAAATATATACATCTTCTTGTATTTAAATATATGCTGTCTTGTTTAGTACCATGTTAAAAATACACATAACTGATTGCACTTCAGTTCTGGTGTCCAAGTACATTTTTATTAAAAGATCAGCTGCAGTCTGGACTTCTCACTTAAATGACAAGTGACCACAAATTTCCTCAGCTCCTTTGCTAAAACGGAGTCTTGAGTTCTGAGTCCAAATGAATTCCCCTTCTCAAAGAAAATATGTCCACCACGATTTTTTGGAAGATGTGTTATTGACAAAAGGATATCTCATTGCAAAAGAATCTCTTTCCCTTCATAACAACAGCATAGGAAAGGGATTCCTCAAGTATTTGAAAGAAAGAAGAACAGGAACTATACCAAATAGTTAATTTTATTGACTATTTCATAGTGCAATTGATTTGAGAGAAGCTGGTTCCAGAAGCCTTGTGAATTTAGTCTCCATTCTAAACCGCACATGAAATAAAGACAGAGTCCGTAGCTTTTGTCATTTGTTTCTGGAAATCAGTGTGAAGAGGCTGATCCCCTCTGATTTTGTACATGCTCTCCTGAAGAAAAGTCTGTTTCTTTGTACTTTCCCTTTGTTCTCAGGAGGCCCTCAAGTGTTCATTTTTTTTAACACAAATTCATTCCACTGATCCCCTTGAGACTCGTGCTCCTTACTTTGTCTTCAGAGCACATCAAGGATGGTGAAGTGTGGTGATGTGTAGCAGAATTTTTGCAGAGGCATGGGTCTGATTGTCTGATGGATGAGCTTTGAAGTACATCAGCTAGGCCTCAGATTCTAGGCCTAGTTGGTAGTACAAAAGCCCACTGCGTAGCAAAAAATTCGTTGTTAAAGTGTACCTGGTTTTTAGATAATATAGTTGTATTGTAATTATAGTAGCCGTTTTAAGACTGAATTGTTTTGAATTCCTTTTCACCATGTATACCAATTAAAAAACACCTGGATTTGTAAACTATCTGAACTCTATATAACCCGACATTTTGAGATAATAAAGGGAGAATATACGGATAACCATATTGGTCAGATCGTCTGTTGCTCTGTTCTCAGCCCCCGCACAATTAATTAGTCCCTGGCACTCTTTTTTCTTTATCTTTCTTTTTCTTTTCCATTCTTTTTTATCTTTAGTGATGTGGTCTGAACTGTTAATATTTAGTTGAATTTAGCTTCTCATTTGTAAGCAACGTTAAATTGAAGTTACTGTTTAAAAGTTCGTGTGTTCTGTTACCCCGCCCCCTCTGGCTGCTCCCATAGTAAAGCGTTCTCCCTAAACTCCTTCCCTCAGTCCTCCCACCTCCACCAGATAAGGAAGAAACCCCTCCTGTGTTCCAGAGAGATCCCTGTCAGTCACCCAACCCCTTCTCTCAGGCTTGTCAATCCCCAGAGTCCAAGACACTCCCCTTGGGAAAACTTCGACGCCCCTGTGGTTGCCACGTGTCAGTAACCTTGGTTGCAGCCCCGTTGGTCCTGAAAAGTGTGAACCCTCCCTGCCCACCGCCCCTTAGCTAGCCGGATTGGTCCTTGTATTGTGAACACCCCTTGTTTTCCCCCTCTTTAAAAAGCTGTGCACCCTTGTTGTGTTGGCTCTTTTGGTGCGCTTGTGTTCTGCTCCCGNTAGTTGAATTTAGCTTCTCATTTGTAAGCAACGTTAAATTGAAGTTACTGTTTAAAAGTTCGTGTGTTCTGTTACCCCGCCCCCTCTGGCTGCTCCCATAGTAAAGCGTTCTCCCTAAACTCCTTCCCTCAGTCCTCCCACCTCCACCAGATAAGGAAGAAACCCCTCCTGTGTTCCAGAGAGATCCCTGTCAGTCACCCAAAACCCAACCCCTCGGGCTTGTCAATCCCCAGAGTCCCAGACACTCCCCTTGGGAAAACTTCGATGCCCCTGTGTTTGCCCCAAGTGTCAGTTACCTTGGTTGTAACCCTGTTGGTCCTGAAAAGTGTGAACCCTCCCTGCCCACCGCCCCTAAGCTAGCCGGATTGGTCCTTGTATTGTGAACACCCCTTGTTTTCCCCCTCTTTAAAAAGCTGTGCACCCGTGTTGTGTTGGCTCTTTTGGCGCGCTTGTGTTCTGCTCCCCCCGAGACAATAAACCTCTTGGGACATAGCAGCAGAAGGGTCTGTTCTTGTCTTTCGCTTCTACCCATAGGCGCAATTGGTTTGATGCGCAGCCTCAAAGGGCAGCTGAGCTAAGGCAAGCTGAGAACAGTGCCGGAGAGAAGGCACGGAGAGATTTCCCTGGAGCGGGAAAACGCGGGAGAGCTTCTGACTGTGCGATTTATCAGCGCAGAGCAGTTTCCCCCCGGAGCTGCCGGGCAAACCCCAGAGGACTGAAAAACTGCGCTGCGTCAGTGAAGAAATGTGCTGATTCTGCATTCGTAAGAAAATACATTCTTGACAAGAAATGACCTTGTAACTTAGGGAAGGGTTAGGATTTGCCTATTAGAACATCTATCAATTATCATATATAGTTGTGACATAAAAGATCTGCTCATAAGATGTCCTACTAACTTTGTTCAGTAAAAAAGATTTGATACTCTATTTTTTCTCCTTTTTGATACAGCAATGGTATGTGAGCTTCACCAAGCCAGTAACTGATGATCCCTCTCTAATGATGGTGATCAATGAGGAAAATTGTTCTCCAAACAAGAACTGCCATAGACTGTGACCAAAGATAAGACTGAGCTCAGTAGAAAGATAACAGTGTGAAATTTAAAGCTTGTGGTATGTAGGAAAATTGACTAAATTAATACAATACTGAAAGTTACTCTATAATAATATTTGTAGTGTATACATTTTTCTGTAGAGTTTTGAGCACCACAATATAAAAAAGACAAACTTTGACAGAGCATCCAAAGGAGGTCACAAGGATGGTGAAGGGTCTGGAGGAGAAGCCGTATGAGGAGTGGCAGGGGTCACTTGGTCTCTGTAGCCTGGAGGAGGCTTTGAGAAGGCTTCATTGAGGCTTCAACATCCTCATGAGGGGAAGATGAGGGGCAGGCACTGATCTCTTCTCTGTGGTAACCAGTGACAGGAGCCAAGAGAATGGCCTGAAGCTGTGTCGGGAAGTTTAGGTTGGATATTAGGAAAGGGTTCTTTACCCAGAGGGTGTTTGGGCACTGGAACAGGGTCCCCAGGGAAGTGGTCTCAGCACCACACCTGACAGAGCTCAAGAAGCACTCTGACAAATGCTTTCAGGCACATGGAGTGATTTTTAGGGTGTCCTGTTCAGGGACAGAGTTGGATTTTGATGATCCTGATGGGTTCCATCCAACTCAGCATATTCTGTGATTCTATGATTTATTAGAAAACAGAAAGGACACCCCTTTAAAGATCATTATCAAAGAATTCTAGATATAAATGTTTTAAATATAATCCGGAATATATTTGAGAATACAGATGGAATATGTGAAAATCGAATTTTGTTCATATTTTCAATCCACTTTTTTTTTCCTACAATGGCTTTCTTATTCTACAATGCGAATTCCTCTGAGTAACAGATTTTCCCAGAAACACATTTATGCTGAAGGATTATTAGATTTCTAGGGTTTCACAGCTGTGTCTCCACATGCATTTGATGGTAATGAAATATTACTGCATTTACCATACCTAGATAAGCGAGAATTATATAATGTAATTCTATCAAATAACACTGACATGCATAATACACACCACTCCTATTTTTAGATTAATTAAGGAATGTAACTCTCATTGATCTTTAAATTTCTAATCACTTTTGAAGGCCCAGGCAATAAAAAGCTGTCAGCATTCGTGACTGCTAATATAATAAAGAATTAATCAAAAGTCCAAATTTTTCTCTCTGATTCACTAAAACAAGAAAAAGTTTTAAAATATGACAGAGGATGTCTCAGAACCCTAACTAAAACCTGCTTGTTAATAAAACTGGGGTTTGATGATTTTACTCAGTAATTAAAATGCTGGTGTAATCTACTGATGACATTTTATGAAATAATTTTATTTAATATATGCCAATTTTAGTCAAATTCTATTAAAGGATCTCTCAGTTTTTAATTTTCCTGCACCACCTACAAAAATGATGCTGCCAGAGGTTCAAAACCTGAGAAGCTTCATCCCACAAATATTTTTCCCAGAACATGAGGCATGTACAAAGTAGTCACTATCAATGCCTCACCCAAGCAAAATCTCCGTACAGAGAGATACAGTATAAACATTACACTTAAAAAGTGTCACTATATTATTTCACTGAACATTGTGTCCTTCAGTTTCTTTTCATGATTTTCCAAAAAATGTTGGTAAACACTGCCTTAGAAAGGCATCCATTCTGTGATGATTTGTTGAGTAGTAAGTAGTACGGTTAAAAAAAGTGTTTCCAGAAATGAATGCGAAAATTATTTCCTTTCTTTTACTTCATGTGGAATTTACTGTCTCCAACATCTGGGGTGTGGCAAGGTCATCAGAGAGGCAAAAGGTTTTGTTTTTGTTTTTAAAGACTAGGGAACTATAAACAGGCTGGAAAATGAATGGTGAAAGGTTTATTAACCTGCTCAGAAGCTCACGAAAGCAAGTGAAAAACACTTAGAATTCAGATAGATTTCTGTTACATTACTGAGAAGAGAGAGATATTTTTAGGATAATATTGGATGAAGCTTATTATAGGAGACTATTTTTAGATTAATGGACAATATTTCAGTTATGAAAGAAATGTGTTAGGCCATTTATCTAGTTGAAAAAAAAAATTCATAACTATTTATCAGGAACAAAAGTGTTCGATATAGTGCAATATAGTCATTAAACTTGTCTTGTTACCAATACAGCCTGAAAGAAATTGCACATACTCTGATATTTCTATTATCTTACTATGAGGAATTCCCATTAAGTTGGTGATCTCAAACTAGTATTCTCAAGCATTGATAAAATCTGCAATAATATTCTGCAAGAAAAATATCTATTTGCCTTCCTGTTGTTAATCATTACTCATTATACCTTTCTTCCTAGATTACATCCCATTAATAATAATAATAAAATTTTTATGGATGGAGATCATCTGTAGAGGATCTATATCCCAAATTTAAACTGAGCACTCTATTTCAGTCCCAGGGGAAGATAACAGATTCTGTGACAGTAATATAGAACAGTGAACAATAGGTTATTATCTGTTACATGCAATTGCTGAAGTAACAGATTGTCTTGGAGTGACTTTATTGGTGCATCCTATATCATCTGCCTATGCCCAGAAAACGAATTTTATGCCACTTTGTGCCTTTAAACTGAGCCTGAAAAGAGAGAAAAAAAAACAGCCAAAGGAAATTTCTTCAAGGTCACGGCTTTCTCAGTTTGTTAGTTGTTGTTGGTAAGGAGAGTTGTCCAAAGCAGACATGAAGAAGAAGCAGCTTCCTTGCTTCCAGCGGAATCTCAGCTCTGTTTTTCTTCGAAAGAAGAAAGACAGAAGAGTTTTTCCTTCCTTTTCTAGGAATTTAGTTCCTTCTTTTTCTCTTCTAAACTTATTCAGAACATCAGAACAGCAAACCCATACTGGGGGGCATTCCACTGGCCTGCAGGGGGATTTTCCCCGAAGCTGTCCCAGCTCCAGGAAGAAACCACACCCAAGAAGACTGAACTTTTATTTCCAAGTTTCTATCTCCAGAGCAAGATTTTTTTTATTATTTAGTTTTATTATTCTTTTCCTGTGTGTTTGTAAAATAAATAGCTTTTTCTCTCTTTTTCCGAAACCTAGTAAAAAAAAAAAGTAACTGTGACCTGTTTTCCATCAAAAAATACTCTCCGTTAAATTTATCTCAAACAAAAACACTGATCCATCTTTGGTCAGGAAATCCATGAAGTTCACAAGATCACAGAATGCTGCAGATTGGCAGAGACCTGTGGAGGTCATCTGGTCCAAGCCCCCTGCGCAAGCAGGGTCCACTAGAGCCAGTTGCCCAGGACCATGACCAGATGTCTTTAGAGGATCTCCAGGGATGGAGGATTCACATCCTGCCCGGGTGACCTGTGCAGGTACCTAGTCACACTCACAGTAAAAAGTGTTTCCTGATGTTTGGAGGGAACTCCCGTGTTTCAGTCTGTGCCCACTGTCTCTGGTCCTGTTACCAGGCACCACTGAAAAGAGCCTGGCTCTGCATCTTGGCACCCTCTCTTTAGGTATTTCTGTGTATTGATAAGATCCCCTTGATCCTTCCCTTCTCCAGGCTCTCAGCCTTTCCTCATAGGAGAGGTGCTCCAGTTCCTTAATCATCTTTGGCCCTTTGCTGGATTCTCTCCAGTATGCCCATGTCTCTCACTGGGGAGCCCAGCACTGGACACAGCCCTCCATGTGTATCTCACCAGTGCTGAACAGAGGGGGAGGATGGCCTCCCTCCACCTGCTGGCAAGGCTCCTAATGCTGCGCAGGATGCAAATGGAGTTCTTTGACAGAAGAGAGCATTTCTGACTCATGTGCAACTTAGTGGCAACCAAGACTTCCAGATGCTTTTCCACAAAGCTGCTTTCCAGGATCCACTGACAACAAAGAGACCATGCAGCATTCCATTCATGCATTTCTCACTGTATCCAAGCTACTCAAGTAGTTTTAACCAAGGCCAAGCTGAGAACATCAACCCAGTTATTCTATAGTGCTTCTCTCTCCTCATGTATTACAAACATCTGAGAATCCCGTATTGCTTGGGCTAGACAAAATATGTAGGTGTAGCTAAAATATCAAGGTAGGTTAAATACAAAGTTAATAATGGAATAAAGGCAGTTCTCAATCACAGTATGAAGAGAGAATATTCATTTTGCTGATTTAGGTATGACTTTACAGGCAGGCAGCAGAGTTAATATATATCTAGAAACTCTTGGAGATATTTACATATTCTAAGGCATTGATCATCCACAAAGAGACTAGGAAGATGTATGATTAATAAAAGCAGGGTATGGAACAGAAAACTGACAGTACTTATTACTTATTATTCATATACATTTGAAAATTACACTATCCAAAATGGCAAATGTCAAGGCCTCATTTTCAAACAAATTTATGAAAACATAAATCCTCATTTGAGTGAATTTTGAATATTAAGAAAATATCCACCTTAACCAATAACTAATATTTTCAGTATTCTTCAAGTTTTTGGCAAAATTGCATGTTTGATGCTAGAGTGACAGTTTGTGATTCAATGAGAGCCTGTCCTCATAGGGACAGACAGATGGTATGGGACTGGAGCATAGAAGGGAACATAGAAGGTAGTAACCACAAAAGGAAAAAGCCAAAAGATGAAAAATAACTTTTTCAATAGAACTACTAGATGCATAGTCTTAGAATTAAATCAGAGCACAAAGAGAAGGAAATGACCCCATATAGCAGGTGAAGGTATTTCACCTAAATAGGTTCTTCCTTCAGAAGAAAATGCTGTATTTGATATGTTGTGGAAGGCCAGAAAGGTAAGGCTAGAGCACCAAGAGATTGTTTTTTACTGTAACTATCCTTGGGTGGGACTACCATATGCTGAAAACCAAAAGTATAAGTTGCCCTAAAGGCCTTAAAAGCAATCCAACCCTCTGAAGACATAACATTAGAAGATGATTCAGTTGATTAACTTCTCCCTCAGCATACAGAACTCCACCATATAATCCATATAATCCATTCTCATCTCTGGAACTCCACCTCCCTAAAACTTCTGGGTCCCCGTCTGCTCCAAGCAGTTTCACTTGAAACAACATTCTTGCTCTATGGTCACAGTAGTTTGTACAGCTGGGCAGGGAAACCTTTCCAGCTAGGGAGAGCACAAAGGGAAAACGAATTAAGCAACTCTTGTTCCAAACACGAGACATGAGAGTAGTGCACCAGCCCTGTATTTGAACAAAGATGTAACCTTCATTCGTATGTGTACCTCACGGATTTTGTTAAACTGATTTGTTTTTTATTATTTCACAAGTGGAAGAAGAAAATAGGTATGTGTTTATTTTCATTACTTGAAAAAGGTCTCTTCTTACATATTTGCATAATACAGCATGTTTTGCATAGTCTCTTTTAGCATATAAAAGCTTGTTTTGTTTAAAGTAAAGGAAATATAAATTTCTATTAATACTGATTTTCATTATGTTCCTTTAGAGGGATTTTAAATACTAAGGCTTGGCTCTGCAATTAAATTGTCTTTATGCAATGTTCCTCTTTTGGAAAATATGCCCTGATGGGAAAGGCTACACTGCATATCTTCAGCAAGCCAGATGTTACCTGTAACTCAGACACATTCCCTAAGTACCCACAACATTTAAGCATCTTGGTGTGATGTCTCCTCAGACTATTTTACATACCTTTGGCATGGTGACAACTAAATGACCAGTTGTTTGTGATCTTTTAGCAGAACTGCTGTCTGGCTTCACTTCCTCAGGGAGCACAAGCTGAAATGGCTACAAGACAGTATAGGATTGAAGAATATTATGCTAAAATATTTTTTACTTTCTTTCACATGGACAGAGCAAATATGAACCCACCACTCTCACAACCTTTGATTATCCTTTCAGTTTATGTGTGGTATTACTAAACCTAATAAATGATGCAAAATAGCTTTTACTTACAAGTAGAGTCAGATGTATGTTCCTGAATTGCTGCCATTCCTGAAGTGGCATTTCTAAAGAAGGTTATAAAATTATGCTAAACTTACATTAGCAATTAAATGAGAAGGATTATCCAGTTTATTTAGACATAAAGTAATTCTCAAATTTTGTTTATGCAGTTGGCTCAGTTAAAAAGAGGGATTTTGGTTTACTGTGGAAGTACTTTGAAATTTTTTTTAAAATTATGATAAAATTAAAAGTACTGAGAAGAGAGAAAATGGCAATGACATTTTAAATGCCCTTTCAAAAGAATATACATCCATTAGTTTCTGTCAGCTATAAATTCCAGATTGTGAAATCGCTAAATTCTAGCCTAGGGCAACAAGGAAGCTCTTTTCTAAAGTGAATTATGATACACTGTGTGCGGGGGGATAAGAAGAGAGGAGAAAAGGAAAGTGAAATTTTATTTCAGGCTTTGCACATCTTCTGGTTAGGATTTTCACTGTTTATGTGTGGTCAAAACAATGCAGTTATTGAAAGAACATTATTTCTGCATAGATGCAAATGACTGGTAACTAATAGAAGTCAGATCCAGAGTCCACTAACTATGGTAAACAATAACTCTTGATTTGCAATGAAAGCAGTAAGAAATCACTAACCTTTCCCTTAACCAGTACTCGTATGTAAGTTGGCTGCACATCAACATCAAGTAGAGAAGTGTCCAAATGTCTTCAGAACGAAATATAAATAAATGAATCAATCTACAATAGACCATATAGCTCTTTCAAGATTTCACAGTTTATAAATCACAATCTTAAATTTCAGTTACTAAGTTATACAAAATACTATTAGGATTTAAAGTTTTAGGGGGAAAAAAGCCTACAATCTTCCCGTGAATATCAATTAAAATAATGTCTAAATTCTTCCAAGCTATACAATCAGCTATTGTATAACTGCGAGAATTCAAAATCCTCAAAGAAAACAAAAAGATCTTTCATCTGTTAATCCATTGCTTCACATAAATATGAAAATAATCTATGTGCTACTTAAAATTGGGAAAATATTTTGCTACTTTTCCTTCTGAAGGCTTTACTAATAAATTTGTAGTAGAAGTTCCCTTTTTTATACAGAATTTGCCGGAAAACAATGGACAGATATACTTTCTATTCCTAGAAAATATAATTTTAAATCTTACAAACAAAATTTGTGACCTGTAAAAGCTCCACTTTAACATCTGCTCTTCACCATGTAACACCTGATGCGACTCATGTGAATGCACAAGTATATATTTCCCATTTCCCTTCTTTTACAACATTACAGGCAAATTTTTCAAATGTTTTAGTTTGCATTTTGTACTAGTGAGGACAGACTACTAAAACATGGACTGCCCAGGGTTCCAAAGTGTTCAAGAAATAACTGTATATGGCACTTAATGCCGTGGTGTAGTTGATGAGGTCATGATGGGCCAAAGGCTGGACTTAATGATCTTGAAGGTCTTTTCCAACCTAAATGATTCAGTGATTCTCTAGCACATCCAGCAATTTATTGCACCTGAATAGATTTTCTGAGGTTCCAAAAAAAATCTGTATCTTATAAGTCAGAAACATAGAGCAAACCTCTTTTGAGGGCAATTAATGAGTTTCAGGGGAAGAACACCTGGAATGAATAATATTTCTGTGCTATAAAACTAATTCAAGTTTTATGCAACAAGTTTCTATTATAGGTCAATAAACTTGTGGGGTTCCAGCCCCTTTCTGAAGAATGGAAAAGGTCATTGTAATGCTTAGCAGTGTATGTACTATCTAATAGTTATCAGGTCTCCTTGTCATATTTTGCCTGGTTCAATCAAATTTTTTCCAGTCAATGCCCTAATACAGTTCAAGAATTAACTTGAGCCATGGACTCATTCCAGTAAGCAAGGAAGAAGGACGAGGTTACCCTACTCTGTCTCAGGGAGGAGAAGACTTTAACTATAAACACATGAACTGTACTGGAGCACTTCTAGGGACAAAGAATGAGCAAAAAACCCACTCCCTGCAGACCTTATCTGCAAATGAAAAAAGGAGAAGATTTTACATAACTATAAAAAAAAAAAACAGGTGTGGAAGGAACCTGTCTGTGGACTGCAAAAAACATCAGATCCCAAAAGGACTATTAGGCACAGTCCCCATTCAGGATTAATAGAACAGCTGAAGGGCCTTTGGCTTATTTAGCTTCACTTACTTGGCACAGGCTTCAAGATTGCTTCCATTACCCACTATGTTATTTGTTTTCCTCTTGGAAAGTCCCAGTTACCAAGAGCAGTATACCTGAAACACTGTGTATTACATCTTATGAGTGGCAAAAATTAGGAAGAAAAAAATCTGACCTGTAGACAGCAAGATCCAAGACGATCTGGTTGTTTTCTTCATCATCTTTCAAAGAGAAATTAAGCCTAATAACAATGACAAGAAACACCTCCAGGATAAATACTACTGCAGCAAACATTACAGCATAGTTCAAATGTGAGCAAATTTAGATGAATACGAACACCATTTAGACCATATGTCATGTGATCATTTTAGAAACAGTTGCAATTTGCCCATGAACAGAAACATTTACAGGCATTTGAGCCAAGGTCATTCTTGCATTTATTTTCTGTTTTCCCCACTCAAACAACAAGAAAAAGGAAAGAAAAAACCCTCTGTTGAAGGTCAGTTAAAATTAACCTCATTCTGTCAATGCAGAACGAGAGACATCTGCTGGTGAAACCTGTCTGCTCTATTAGATCTTCATAGAAAAAACCAGTTCCAAAATGCATGAAAAACAGAGAACTTAGTAATTCTAACCTTATGGTATGTTATTAATTTGCCCCAAGTATAAATATCTGTCTGTGCATTTCTAAAGTAAAATATGATTTGCATAGTATCCTTAGTTCTATAAGCTTTATATTTATTGAAAATGAGCCTGTAGATTGTATTAGCTGCATGTTTGTCATCTGTTGGCTATGTTCTTAAAATTGAGAAGAAATCTTTCAAGTTGATGTCATCTATTACTACAAGTGTAAGGAGATCTAGTCTAGACTTGTAAGTACTCCTCATATGCTCAAACATTTCCCCTGTATGAAAGCAGAGAAAAACCAGAATAAAGACACCTATAAATGAGAAGTTTTTGATAAATTAGGTATTAGTATAAAATGAGAGGGTTTTCCTTAATGTAATTTATCTCGGCTATTTCAGTGATATTAAAATACTTAGATACTTTGGATTCAGGTAATGGAAAGATCCTCAAATGTTAATAGATTAGATGATAAACTTTTTCAGCAATAAAAATATTTGCCAGATATACTTTTCACTCTTTGCTCTCTTGTATTCTGATACAGTCAATTTGCAAGAATGTTTACAGAGGTTGTAGTTTATGAGTATTTTTAATGAAAAAGTGCAAAGAATACAAAAGAGCTTTATTTCCTGTTCAGGTTTTTTTGTCTTACTGCATCACTGATTTTGAGAGTCCACTGACACATGAAGGGTTAAAAAAAGAACATAATTATAAAATTTTCCAGGAGGAATCTTAATCAGAACCAAAGAAGAGAAATAGTTTGTCCTGAGCAGCAGGCAGCCATTCCTCTTGCTAACCTTCCAAAAGAACATCAGAGAAGCTTGGACATTTTTATGGACATAAGACTTTCATGTTGAAGCAAAAACTTTGGAGAACACCATCTGCTTACTTGTATCTCTTTCTTTATGCCTCTCCAATACACTGCCAGATTGCACTGAACAGCTGTGACATTCTTGTTGAAGCCATGACAAAAAATCCTCATTGGTCTGGCTTTATGTGGGCACATCCATGGACTAAATTCAGAAAACTTGGGTGACACAAACAGGGATACTACTAACAGTGAACTTTGTATTTCTTCTAAAAGAGATAGCTAGAGATTTAATCTAAATGTCTTTGCTTTTTAGAGGCACAATCAGCTTCTATTAACACAAGATTTAAATTATTTTAGGCTTGTCTTTTTTGGATCAGAAAATGATTTTTTTTTTTTGCAGTCAACACATTTTTACTGAAAAAAGTACATCAATACCATGGAAAGTCTCCTGGTACAGACAGCCTAAACATGGCTCTACATGACACTAAACACTACACTAAACTCTTCCAATACCTCTAATTCTCTCTATTCTGCTGAAAATTGTGCATTGCATGAAATTAATTGGATTTGCAAGAATTTCTGAATTTCCAAAATTTAGGAAGCAGTCTTCATGCCAATTACAAGCAGGTTCATAGATTTGGTTTTGCAGCTACATCAGCCTTAAATGGAAAAACTTCTTCAGAGGACAGCAGAGGTAAGTGGTCACTTTCTCATCGCAGTCTCCTGTAGGAGGTCCTATGGGAAGCTGTTTATAAGGAAATCATGTTTTCACTCTGCCCCTTGCTTTTCCCTTGAACCAAATGAAGGTTTGGTTCAAGTAAAATCAATGGCTCATATGCCTGGAAACTCATTCCAAAACACCTGAATGCTTAAGTGCCTTTGTCAATGGTAAAACACAAGACACTTCTCTACAAGAGAATGTATCCCCATTCTCTGTTGCTCACTCAGTGTTACAGGGTCTCTTGTCACAAAAGCTGATTATCCTTCCCAATTCTGCCAGTTTTGTATCTGTCATCAGAGGACAGAATGATTTTGTCCAGAAATATTACTGGGATGTATTTTTCCACATTTAAAGTGGCTGCTCATACACATTTATCTTCAACAGTCAAACCAGTTAAACTTTTTCCACTATTAGCGAGATGCTCTAAGAAAGAGCCTTACCATAGAAGGGAAAAGACTAAAATATCTTACATCTTTTACAGAAAAACAAGTTCTTCAATCTTTAAAGACAAGGATGTTAAATTAAACAATCTTCAACACTTAACTAAATCTTGAGTCTTTTTCAAGCATCAGAACATAAATTTAGAATACAGTTTTCCCACAAGGAATATAATAAGGCAACAAGAATTTCTCAGCCCTCCTATTTTTGTATTGTCACATATCTTCAAATAGTTGCCCAAATCAACTGTAGAGACATTAGGCTGATTAACCTCTTAACCTTACATACTTAGGCACATTCACATTCAGAACTTTGCCTTCTGCAGAGACGAATGTCCAAGGCTTCTCTTTCTTTTTTGATTC
>VZTN01003810.1:139034-187513 GCA_013400515.1 Erpornis zantholeuca | reverse complement strand
GCCCTGAGCCCAACTGTGCCAGCCCTGAGCCCAACTCTGCCAGCCCTGATCCCAACTGTGCCAGCCCTGAGCCCAACTGTGCCAGCCCTGAGCCCAACTGTGCCAGCCCTGAGCCCACCTGTGCCTCCCCTGAGCCCAACTGTGCCAGCCCTGAGCCCACCTGTGCCTCCCCTGAGCCCAACTGTGCCTGCCCTGCCCCAGCCCCCAGACAAAGGTGCCCAACTTGCCTCTTCCCAGGAAAACAAGAACAGGCAATGACAAAGAGAATTACAGCACAAAGGTCCGGAGGGACCTTTGGGACCTGCCAGAGTATGCTGCCAAAGCAGGAAATAGTAAATAGAAAGTAGTTTAAATAAGGTCTCCTGCAGGGAGAATATACCCACAGGTATGGAACATTTTCACATATTTTTAGCTGTTCCATTTCCAAGCATACCCCAAACTGTTTGTTTGGTTTTTTCTAAAGAAAATACAAGCACTTTGACCAACTGACTGAACAAGATTATTTTAGGTGTCTGCTTATCCAGCTAGAAGAGAATTGTGTTACAATGCATATAACATTTTGATTTCATGCACATTACCACAAGTTTGTATAACAAGCAGTTCTTCAACTGTTTCTATTTTTTATTAACTTATTTTACCCATTAACATATATGGATCCTTTGGAATTTTCTACTCTTCATTGAGATTAATTTTCTAATTTGAGCAAAAAGTAAGTCTTTGCATCATGGTAGAATTTGTTGTTTAACTTTGGATGAATTTATATTTTCTTTCATAATGTAAAGCTCACATAGCAAATTTAATTCTTTTACTGTTTATTTAACTGCCTTTTAAAATCTATTTGTCAAAATTACAGTTGTAATTACTTGCCTTCCTCTTTACTAACACTAGGCAAAAATAATGTTTAAATACTAGCTTATATCAAAAGTCTAAATACCAATATATCATAATGAAAAACATAGGAATAACTTGAAAATATATCTGCAATTCTTTATCCTTTAGCATCAATTACAGAAAACAATGGAACAAAAAACCCATTAGTGTGTGTTTTCTACGAAACCTGGGAGTATAATCTGACAAGCAAGTGCAGAATTTAGAAAAGCATTATCAGCTTGATTTCTTGTCTATGGTTTGGTAACTACATTTCTTTCACTCTTCTAAACTGCAAACTCAGACCTCACACTAAAAGTAATGTTCATAACACATATTCTTTAATTATTTCTGCCACAAATATGACAATTTCAATTGCATGAGTAAATTTATTTATGTTTGTTTTTTACGTAGGTAGGACTTAGAAATCACAGGTTGACACAGGCTGGAACACAGGATGACTCCAGTACTATCAGTAGTGTTGGGTCTCATCTTATATGACCATGAGGCGAGGAAGAGAAATTCCATCAAGTATACAGAATACAGGATTTGTCCACTTGAAAACTCTTAAAATATAATCAAGTAGCTGCATTTAGGGCTAAGAACAATACAACTAGCTGTAAAGTTCACCTGTCCATATGAGAGGACAACAAAGTGAGTAGAACATCAATAGTGATGCTGGAAAATAAGAAAAACACCTCAAGACTGAGCTGGATGGAACATTTCCATGGCCTCTATAAAAAGTGATTTCTGTTTTCGCACATGGAGAAAATTATTCTGGAGTGGGGCAAATCTAGGAGTTTTACTTCATAAACCATTTCACATTTGCTGCACTGATTCAGCTAAAGTCATTGCATGATGTTAGCACAAAAAAATTGCTTTTTGGTGGTTTTTCTGTGGTAAAAGTTAGGCACGTCGGATTACAAATCCTATTTTCATTGCTTGTAGTTCTTTGCAGGGATACTAAACTTTGCAAATTGACTCCAGTACATGCATGTTACGTACATTCATGATTCACATCCTATTTTTAGCTATAAAATACAAGAATACAAATTGGAAATATCAAAAGCATCCAGTGGCGACTTAGCTCTGCTGCCTTAAAAGTCAGTCTTCTAATTCCCACTGGACAAAAAAAGTTAGTTAAATTCCAAGCAATTGCAAAAATCCACTCAAGTGTTGTAGAGTGCATGGTTACTCACTAGATCAAAGGAGGTATTTGAAACAATCCTTAGGAGGAAGGGGTCAGTTTAATCTTTCATGAAAAGCAATGGAAAATACACACTGGTCCCTACTGCAGTGGAGAGATACCAGGTTTCTGTGCATATTTGTTCATTCTGCAGAAATGCTCCTTGTTTGAATAAATTTAGAAGCTCTTTCCTATGAGCTACTCATTGTAAATGAAAACACAATCCCTGTAGACAGTCTCACGATTTCACTTTGTCTCAAACTTAGAGATCTTTATACAATTCTTATTAAAGACCAAACACCAATATTCCCTATTTATAGTCCCCAATATCTGCTTGATCAGTGGGGTTTTTTCTCCCTCTAGGAGACCAAACTAACACACCCTTACCATATATATATATGTAAGGGCCATGATGGGCAATTGCCAGGAAATGCATTATCATGAACAGCTTTTCAAATTATTACCGCGGGTGGTTTTAACTAGAATTGGAACTCCTTCTTCTGGAATGTACCTGTACATGAGAAAAGGAAAGCTCTGCTTTGTATCAATCATCTTGGATTCTGTCTCTTCCTGTTTCTAACTTGTAGAATTAATATTTGAGACAGAGATTTTCTCCAATGATAGTCACTTGATTTACACTACTTAAGCATCTTTCAGGCATGTGTGACTATCAGAAAAGGTGCAAGATCAAAACTTAAATTTTGCAGTAATTAAAAGTTACAGAGGAAATATATTTATTTAATGTTACTCTGAGGGCTAAGGGAAATCAGAGTCCACATTTGAACAGCACATGCCATACCATCCTGAATGGTTGTAAATTTGGTCTAAATGACCCAATTCTCTCCTGACAGCAAGGAGGTTCACTATGGACAGACTACCCTGGCCAGCAGTGCAGGGCCACTCCCTACACAGCCCACTCAGGGATTAAACTGGAAACCAGTCATGAAACCTGCATAAAATCTCTAGGGTGAGCAGGATTCCCTAGTGCTCAAAGCTGTGCCTATTCTCTGTTTGCTGCTGGAGCAGCAGTGCTCACGTGTCACCTCCATCCCCTCCTGATCCCTCTGCTGACAGTCAACGCCTTGGCAGAGATTTTACACCAGGAGCTAGAAGTGAACAGCCTCTTAGAGATGGGGCTTGACAAGGTGATGACTTCCTGCATCTTCATTTTTTATTGCAGCAGCTGACTGGAAGGATCATATCCCAAGCATTTAACGTGGCCAAAGGTCAAAGACATGCAAATGTCAAAGGTAAAATATGGTTAAAGTGTGGCCGGGAATGTGTCAGTGAATAACCCAATGGACTCTCCTGCATTAACAGAATTATTTTTTCCATTATATCAATGTTAATTGTTAAGAAACAATTTCTAATTTACTCATTTATGTTTTTAAATATCTCTCAGACAAAGAGATTTCACTTTCATCACGATTTAAATAAATTAATTAATTATTCCTGTTTTATGAATTACTTGAAAAATCTTGCAGATGTTTACTGAATCCCACTTGAATATCACCACAGAAGTTGAAAACTTTCGTCTCTCCTGTTCAATAACCATTAATTTTTCAGTGCTTGTCTGTATATACAGAATTTAAAAGAAATGTTTCATTGCATTCATGAAAGAACTGATGAGTATAATTTTGAGTATAAAAAAAATGAACATTTTGTAAGTTGAAGGAGGCAAAAGCAAAGAGTACTACAAATGAAGGAACTTAGAATTTATTTTATGCATTTACTGCAACACCACAAGAAAATATTTTCCTTCCTTCCTTGTAGATATGTTTTTTTTCTTTTGCAAAGATTATTTTTCAGCTGTGATGCTTTGAATGTGAAAATACTCACAAAAAAAGCAATTCCACTCAAACAAAACCTATGAAACAGTACTGAAAACTCCTCATCCATTAGAAAATGCAAGAAATAGCATTTTCTTTTCAAGAAGGAAAAGTATTCAAAAATTAATCCAGAAATGCTATTTTCTTTTTTTCTGTTCCTTTTCTTTCTGCAATAAAAATGTTTCATAGCTTTGACCTTCTAGACTTATATGCTTTTTCATTTTCCTTTTTTTTTTGAAAACTCTTTTATATGGCTGCACTTACAGCATCATCAAATTTCTTTATTTGACATACCTATTTCATTTTTCATTAGAAAGCAAACAAAAATCATAGCCAAAACTCTTGTTTTTCATGGAAAGGTGTTAGGATTGGGAGAGTTTCTTGCATCTGGGCTGTTCAGTTTCTTCAACACAAACTGAACATTCTCAGCTGTGCAAAATCAAAATATTTCCTGGATAACTGCAAAAAACCAAGGTTTTGTAGCTGGTTCTGGCATGCCAAATATCCTCAGGACCCATGGTTAGCTCCAAATGTGCAGTGAAATGAAGCTTTCCTTCATTAATCATCTCATTTTTTGTATCTCCATCAGCTTATAGGCTATGCAAATAACAAATAAAATAGGACATCTAATAAATGTAAAAAAAAAAATTAGGGGCTAAACTGATGATGTGCTTTGAAAGCTATATGAATGAGAAATACAGTGATCTTCAGAAGATTTCTTGTCCCATTTAATCATGTATAGTTGCTCTGGGAAAAACTTTGAAGTATCTATTCTGCCAGTGGAAGGAAAAGATATTTTGTTTCATCGTTTATTTATACTTTTAGATGGGGAGCTGGAATTATTTTTCAGTAAGCACTGGCAGAGGAAACAAACTTGATAACATAACTGTTCTTGCCATCTGTACATACTTCACACATTGTCATATAGAGTCACTTGGATAGGAAAACAAACACAAAATTGCCGAGTTCTGTGTGTTATGTAAAATGCTCTGCTTGTCAGTACAATTCGAGCGTGCCCTCACCTACGCTGGAGGAAAGATGTTAATCTAAATTTGACAGAAGTGTCTACAAGAGGTAGGAAGGATTATCTGAGAAGTTTAATAGTAGCAGCAGCTTAGGACATATTTAGACCTTCTCACTTGCACGAGGCAAACGTTAGGAGTGGAACGAGCCATCTGCTTCTGCACAGAACGGCCTTTAAAAAGTAATCTTTCAGTCAGGCAGTGCTTGACTCATCCTCAGAACCTTTTTTGATGGAAAGCCATCAGTTTATATCACCTGAGGGTATTGTCTTCTGTGGCTGTCTGAGAAGTAGGTTCACTGTTTTCTCCCAGGTTCCTTTGCAAGCATGTTGGCAGCAGGATTTTTTGGGTATTCTGCTACCTTTTGCTGTCTTTCCCTAAAATCTGCACCTTTCCTTTCCACTATCAGCAGTCCGAGGGCTGTCTTACCTTGATTCTGATCCTGCAAAGAGATCAAAATCATAAACTCAAGCTCACTCTTGAATCTGAATGGTTATATCCATTTTACCAGATTCTGGAGCAGTCTGAGTGCATTCTGTGGCCAAATCCTTTCTATAATGATGAAAGCTCTCCAGCACCAGACTTCTTTTTTCCCTGCTTCTCTCCACACCCATGAGCAGGCGCTAGGCCCTCCTTGGAGAGAAAATTCAGGGTGGGCAGCAGCCTGTGGTCATTTCCATTAGGGTTTCCCATCTGAACAAATGGGGTACAGCACCCACCCAGCAGGGCAGGAGACCCTCCTGTACTGCAGTTCAGGTATCACCACTGCTATCAAGGACAGCATGTCCCAGAATGTGTCAACTATGTCACTGTTATTGGGATACAGAATTCCTACAGGGAAAAAAAAACACCAACAAAACAACAAAAAACCACCCCCAAAACCCCCAAAAAGCACCAGCAACAACAACGTTAACACCTAAAGTTTTATAGAAATCTTTAACAAAAGATTATTTCTTAAGAAAAAATAAACATCTTATCCCACACAAAGGATATGTCTTATCACTCCGTGCTGTGGTTGTAAAACTGTCAGTCAAATCAGATTAAGCCTTATAACATAATAGCTACATAATATCATTGTTTGATAACAGGCTGGAAGTAATCTGGACTAATAGTAAAATGTAAAAAAAATAAAAACCCAAACCAAAACCACCTCCCAAACATAATACTTCACACTGCTGTAAAATAGACAAATAGGTGCTAGAGAAGAGATCATGGAACTGAGATTATTCTTACTCAACAGCACAGTTTTTGTCATTTCTTTCTGTCTTGAGGTTAAGCAAGCGAGCCTAACAGGTATTGTATACAGCACTTAAGACGAACTGCCTGTGCATGAGGTGTTCTGGGGAAGAAACAGAAAAGATGAGGAATACATTTGAATACTGAGGTGGAGTCCCTTCCAACCCAAACCCCCTTCACTACAGAAAGATCTGGCTTCTTTAATAAAATGCATTCTTGGTGGCTAATTGAACCTTCCTGCAGCTTGCTTAAGGAAAATATATCTCAGTAAGTTTATCAAGATGATAAAGGAGCTATAACTAGAAATCCTGTGATGTGAAAATGCAATCACACAGGAAGCTTTGGTTCACACAGGAAGATTGCTGGTGTCTGTATTATCACCATTCTAAGCCAAGAGTATTTCAAGTGATGGCATCACTCTGACAAGTGTGGTTATGGCCAAATAAGGTGGGGGAAAATGTAAAAGGCTTTGAGAGGGACATGTTGGATAATAATATAGTTGGGATTGCTCCCAGTGGATGCAAACCAGAAGAAATATGAAAAGCATCAAGAGATAATGGTGGCCATCCTGTTAATGCAGAAATTTCCTGATTAATGCAGAAACTTCACAGATCTTACAGAAACTTCCTTGTATTTCTACACATATTGATCAACCTCCTCTCCTCTGCAGGGGTCAGCAAGAGATGTTAAGGCATGAGTAGGTATGAGAACTTCACACCTTGTTGGAATACCAGCCATGTTGTGGTGGTTCTCTTCCCCCTGTGTGTGCAGAGAGGAAGAAAGGCAGTGCTCTCACTGATAGCTGGGCTCCAACACAACAGGAAGAGTGCACGAGCGATGCTCAGGCGGAGGCCACAGCAGCTGCTCTGGACAGAGGGACAGCAGCCAGCTCATAGACACTGGGAGGGTGCAGAGCACGTGGCCATGAGGGGGAAACTGGGTTGTTCTCCAAAGATCATCTTGTTAGTAATGGGAGACTGAAAAAGTGTAAAAGCTGAAACAGGTAACGAGAGGGTGGCTCTTGCACAAAGCATTTGCCAAATTGCTTCTGCCCATATGCATGGAAAAGGAATGGAAGCCATTCTTGACCATTTGGCTGGTTTTAAAATGTCAGACTATTCAGGAGAGGAGCAAGGAATACCCAACATACAAAATTAAGTAATCCAACCTTGGAGCATGTGTTAGAAGTTGTTGTACTTGGAGCCAGCCACAAAGAAGCCCCAAATTTTGCAACAGCCTCATGGCATTTCCGTGAATTGCAGTCATAGGCTTACAAGGTGAAGGGCTGGTGATGGAAATGTTGCAGACCCACACAAAGGAAAGACAGGGAAATGGACAGTTCTAGAACAAAACCCTTGTGTTTCAAGGAACTTACTAGATATTGTAAATTTGTAGCTTTTTCAGGTTGAAAGTATGGAGCTCACGGATAACATTCCACCATTTCAATCAGCAACAGCATAAAGTGAAGTATAAGCAGGAAAGGTAAGACATCCAAATACAGAGATGATACCTTCCTTACGTTTGATTATTTACATTGAAGTGACTCACATACTAAAAAAGTACATGTTGGCCCTCTCTGCACTGAAATAAAAACCTCAAAAGTCTAAGTGTATTATATGCAGGCTGGGGCCCCAAAACTGAAAATAATTCACTTTTGGACACTCAATTCACCTCAATGTCAGCAACAACAAGAACACCTCTCCATGTTCTTAAACTTTCTTGTCAATTCAAGACTCCATAAGGAACAGCATCCTGGATTTACAGTGGGTAACAAAAACTGAATGCTTCCCACTTAATAGGGAGATATTTTGCAAGCAAGTAAAGTACTTGTGGAATATTAGTTTATTACTTGCGTCTACCACATGAACTGAGGCCATGATGTAATCAGGAGGAAAAAACTTCTCAGGAGAAAAAAAAATAGCTGTATATTTCAGTCTCTAGCCCTTCTCTTGTTTCTGGGATCTCTCATGTTTTGATGCACTTAGTTGGCTGATCTAATGCAAAACATCTTGAGGAACACAGACCATATGGCTTGGGAGGTTGAACATGTGTAAGGAAGGAGAAATTAATTCTTCAAAAGTTCATCTGCAATGAAACTGTCACAAATGATGCACCTCTTATCTATTAAACAAGTCACTATTAATGTCAAAACAACTCAAAGATATGCTCAAACACAGTGAAAGTGCTACATCCCTTGAACAAAAATTCACTCTTTGATGAATTTAATACATTCATCATACAGAAGAGTGTTATATACATAAATGCATTTTGCTTGGAAAATTAACTTACTTCACCTTTTAATATGAGATATGGATATGATCTTCATACATCATAAAACTTATTACTGAATGCCATCTGCCTTTGCATGTCTTCCCCCACCAGAAAAGAACTCAAACAATATTCATACTACAAACTGGACATTAGTTGCACTGTTTCACAAATACAAGTTAAACTTCTCACTAAACAAAAACAAATTTCCTAAAATATTTTTACATCCTAAATGTGTAGCTTAAATTTCAAAGAGAGGGTATAAGAGATCATTAGCAAATCCAGGAATGGTTACAAAGAACACCTTCAGTTATAGATACAGATGTGTCTTGGGATGACAGGAAAAAAAATTATGAGCACTAATTCCATTAACTCTCTCTGTCCATGGTGCCTCTGAACATCTGAAGCAAACCAGTTGTTCCTGGTTTGGCAACAACTGATATGAGGAGCATGGTGTTAAGATGATGTTGGACTCTCTGTAAAAGTAGGGTTAACACAGTTATGCCTTCTGTTGTGTTGCTTGTGATACCAGAGGAAATGCAAAAAGCCTTTTGGAATCTCTCTGAAGCACTGCTGTAGTGGAGGAATGAAAGCTCTGCTGGTGACCACCAGTAGAGCTTGTGAGTGGGGAATCCGCTCATAAAACTTTGAAATGGCAAAATCTTAACCTTTGTGATAAATACTAAAATAAAACTATGAGCCCACAAGACTGCAATAAAAGTTAGGTATTTAATTCTTTCATGTGGAAGAAAAAAAAAAGACCATGTGTGTTTCTGAAAGTACTAATTATTTTGCCAGGTTGAATCACAGCTAAGATGTATCACTGTCATTAACCTCATTGTTAATAGTCCTTTCAATAAATTATCGCTGGGTGTTCCTCACAGCCCTTTTAACTTAACATAAAAGAAAATGATCTATCAAATTTAGAGGCTTACGAATCTGAATCTTAACATAGAGATGAGTGAAGCAGCCCTTGGGGGCTACAGTTAGGTGTGGAGTAAAATGCAGTGGAATCAAAGACAGCTGTATTGCAAGGCAGAAGGAAGCACAGCCTGGGATCTCCTACTGGATATGGCCATAACCAGCACCATGGGCTGCACAGGAGGAGCAGGACATGGACCACAGAATTTGAATTTTTAATAGCAATAGACATATTGCACGAATGCCAGACTCCTGGTAAATCCATGGCTTAGCCTTTCTGCAGTTTCACTCATCATCAGCCTGGACCTGCTGCTAAGCAGCCTCCCTTGCCTCACAGAGAACTGCCCTTCTCCTAATCCCATGGGACTCAGTGCCTCAAGTGTATGCAGGCTGTGCCAGCGTGGGCAGAGGCTGTGACAGCACCACTGCACACAGCAGGTTCATACAGGCAGTTCAAAGTTCTCTTTACCCATTCTAAGATCCTCAATAATGCCCAATATAATTTTCTCTTTAAGTGCCTCAGCTTTAGAAGCTGTTACTCAAGGCAGATTTAGATACTTGCTGATGATGGCAGGCAACTGCAGGGAATGTGGGGAACTGGAGTAATGGCAGGACAAACTTAATTTGCCTAGAGATTTTGTCAAAATCTTACCCATATCTTTGTTTTTTCTCATAAATGCCGCTATGCCAGACACCTTGTTGCTAAAATTATCATTTGAAAAAAAGTCCCCTATCCATTTCATAAGTCCACTTAGTCACATAGAAGGAAGAAAAAAGAATGACCTTACTTGGGAGGATGGGGAAGGAAATCAATATTTTAAGAGAGGATCAAAAAGGATTCATGTTTTAATTAGTCTTCTTAGTTCTGTCTAATGATAAACTAGTTTTGGGATGATTGGATGATTCTGCTTTCCTACTCCCTGCATACTAAGATCTCCTTTCTAATATATTCACTTTTATTTTCAGTTTATTTGGGGACAATATATCTGTATGGTTTAATAAGCTATATATTTTCTAAATCTGTTATTTTCTTCATCCAGAAAGAGTTAAAAAACAAATGCCAAGAATTATTTTGTGGGTGCAGACCTGCTGAATTCTGACATTTTGTAGAGGATAAGTACAAAACAAGAAAAAGAAAAAAAAAAACAACCCAGCTTTTAAGGCAGACATTAAGTCCTCCTCTAATCTAAAATTGTTTCCCAAGTCTGAAACTCTCACAAACCATGCCATAAACTGTGCATTATTGAGCAATGCCCTGCTCATCAAAATGGGTGGAGGGTGTGTTTTGCCATAGTCATTATGAAATGTTCACCATGTCAGAGTCACAGGGGATTTGTGCTCTGACCTCCTGAGGATTCCCAAGTAAAGCAGCCTTGGCTCTGCCATGCAGTTTTCACCAGGGAAGTGCACTAAGGAAATGCACTCCTTTGCAAAAGAGAGAAATGCAAGTTTCCAGCTATAATTAGACAAGCCATGGAACTTTTAATGAAAATGTACTCATTAGTGATACAGCCAACCAAGGCAATTAAACCTGCTTACTATTCTGGTAGCTATAAGACTGATTATGGTGCTCTCTTCTCTTCCTTTTTTTATATTTTTGCCTTAACAATTAGAGCAGCTGCAGTAACCCAAACTAAAAGAAATAGAGTTTTGTTGTTAGCTAATCAATTCTACTTTGTATTGCATACAGATCTTAATTATCCAAGATATTTTAATTCTTCACAAGGACACAACACTAAAAAAGGAAAGATAAAAGAAATAAATGATTTCTGGAACATAAAACAGACAGATTCTAAGTGGGAAAAAGACAGAGCAATAAAAACAAAGAATATTCTGCAACTGCCTTTAAGAAAGACAACTTTCAAACCTGTAATAAGTAAAAACAGGAAAAGAGTCTAACAATGATTTAATTTCTTTCTGGCAGTAGACTAAACAAAGTCTGCTTATTTTCACTTATGAAGAATAAAGTTGTAGTAGTAAGCAGAAAAAAACCCAAACCAATGTTAACTTTATTAAGGTAAAATCATTACTATTATTTGCAATTTTGCAGTCCACAGAACCCTGGAATGATGTTCAGTCTGCTTCTGCCCTACTGTTTAGTAACAGCCTTCATCAAGAACTTATAATCTGAGGAGGGCAGGAGGAAAGGAGGGTATTCATTGTTATCACTTTACAAAATAACAGTAATCACTCAATGATATCAGAGCAAATACTCTCCAAGCTAGGTAGGCACTTAATTCCCCTTGAACAAATTAAATTTGTCAGTTCAAGACTACATATGTTGCATCTCTAACATGACTTCTCAAGCCTAAATGGGAAAGGAATTAAGGTCTTCTCGCTACATATTTCCCTTTTCATCTACCATTCTAGAGCTAGAAGAATTCAGAGATGGAAATACTCAGACTTTTTACACAAAACGTTTTTAAAATATAATATTTTTACAGAAGAATCTTGTATAAGTGTGTGTTGATATTATTTCACTGGACACTTTGCTATATTCAGCCACTTTGGGCAGAAAAATATTAAAAAACTCCAGACAGATAATGAAATTAATAGAAAATACTAATTGCAAAACATGTGAAGATTGCAGTATAAAGAAATAAAAGGAAGAGGTACCCTACATTAAAAAGGTGTGGCAGTAGAGAGTTTGCCAATTATAAATTTGTATTTCTTTTCATGAGATTTTCACAGATCTCAGTTTGCACAGTACCTTAGTATTTAATATACGCTTGGCAAGATAGAAAAGTATTTTTAATTTAGATGAAAAGGAGAATGAGGAGTATATTTCAATTAAAAAACCATTGAAAATACCCATAGATAGGTATATAACTAGGCTAATTATAAATCTCCTGTGAAGATGTAGTGTTGTTTGTTCCCTTCTTGAGGCTCCTGTGTACAGGGATGCACAGAGAGCTGGATGCCTCATTACATATCTTGTTATCAAGCTGAAGCTGTTCACAGCAATTAAATAGGGAAGGCACCAGTTACGGGCAAAGAACAAAAGCTCAGCAGCAGAATCTTGCATTCACATGATTAAACAACCTGGAACACTCAGAGACTTGAGCTAAACACAGATTTTTATCTGTAAGGGAAATAGTATCCTTTTGAGTCATTTTTCTCTTTATTAGGAATCAAAAAGATGAGGTGAGGACTCATCAGACCATTGGTCCTTTATCCCATTCATATGGGGACTGAGATAAAGACCAAAAAGTTGGAGATAAAATTTAGGAATAATATTTAATACTATTTAACAAACATTGTGTTATTATTCATCCAGCTGGCTGGGGATCTCACTGAGTTTGTTCATATGCCAGGTCACTGAAGCACCACCAGACATCCAAGGGCACATCTGAGGCAAAAAATCCTGAGCATTTTTGTGGATGAGAAAGAGGAAAAGCCAGGTCTCTGTGACGAGGTGTGCCCTGGGGCACGGGTGCCATGCAGAGGTGCCTGCAGTGCTGAGCAGAGGATGGCAGCCCAGCTGAGGGACACCCACCCCTGCTCCAAGCACCACATCTCCCACCCAGACGGGGCTGGGCTCTCCTCCCTCACACCATCCTCAAGCACTGCTCCCCACGCTGCTCCCAGAGCTGGCAGAGCCCCTGAGACCATGGCCAGCGCTGTAGGCCTTTCCTTGGCTGCTAACTAGGATGCTCTCACCTCTGCTGTGGGCCTTGGCCACGCTGGTGCCAGTGTGACATGAGAGTCTGGTGCATAAAAATACTGGCTCAAGCTAAAACTACATGGCCTGCTTCACTAGGGAAACACTATCTCCACTCTTGTCATTAAAAAGTTTTTTTTAGGATTTTTTTCCGACACTGTATTAATACTCTTTGTTAGTTTTAACAAAAAATTTGGATTCTTTGTTAGTTAAACATAAGTTTAGTGGTCACTTTACATCTCTAAACAAAAACAGTGTTTGGGGACATTTTTAAAATAGAATTTTCTTTTTCAAAGGAAAATGCTCTTTTTTATAAAGGAAAAAAGAGATTCGATAATTTTACCACACTCCAATATGCAATATTTACTCTTTTGTTCTAAAATTAAGAATTATGTTTTATTCAATATTTTCCTTGCTAGAATGGCACAGAGCAGGCAGGCTTCCTGAAACCAACAAAGAGGCATTTCAAGCATTTTTCTGAACATGTTGGTTATAGCTTTGTGTAAATTAATCAACAGGACAGCTATTCTTCTTAGTTTTGGCCACATGTGTATTTTGATTGAAATTTTTTTAGAGGTAACAACAGAAAGTACATCATGTGAGAGATGAGGCCTTTTTAAATAGCTTATATCAGAATTGAAGCATTTGTTAATCCAGATAACAACAGGCAAATTTGTTCACACACATTTGGATTTTAAATTTTTTTTTCCCGAAGGGTCCTCACAATATTTGAATATTTTATATGTGAAGAATTGAATACTGTTTAAAACTGTAAGCAGGGTACTATAAAATGCCTGAATCTGAACTGAATGTACAGGGATGATTCACACAATCAGCCCTGCTATTGTGCACTAGATTAATTCCTTGGAAACTCCTGGTACCTACCAACCATTGCACATCCCTTATGAAAAATACATAAGCCTGGCACCTCTAAATTTATACTTTATAATCTAAATAATGCTCAGACTAAGGCTCAAATAGTAATCCCCCAGAAAATACACAGCTGTGCACTTGCCTAAAGAAGATAGGCCTGAAATATTTTGGGGTAATTAAGAACCAGGAGGTTACAAGGGAATACATGTGACAGACAAGAAAATCCAGATCACAAACTGCACCCTTAAGGAAGACTCAACAAAATGGTAATGGCATTTGAACTGCCTTTTTGCCTCAGGTTAGATAGCAGGCAAAAATAATATCACCCTCTTTCTTTCTGTGAATAAAAGGGACACCTGATTCTGCCCTATAAACACATTTAAGAAGCTAAAAAAGAAAACCAAACCCAATCAAATAACCAATGACAAAAAGCATGCCATAGATTCAAAGAAATAACAGTGAAAGCCCCCACCTGGTTCCTGAGATATTAAAAGCCAAAAGGGAGAAGAGCACAGCTCAGCCACCCAGGGATCCACAGCCTGGGACTGTGGCAGTGCCTGGAGAAGGACAGAATTCACAGCCCAGGGGAAGGGAGTGGCTGAAAACCATTTTGCACTCTTCAGAGATGGAGGCTGGTCTGGAAGCTATTCTGTTTTAGGAAGCTTTTCAGGTGTTAGCCCCAGCTACAGGTACCATGGCAGAGTGCTGTGTCTGGTACAGAGCTCCTCTCTACCCTTGTACCAGTGGTCAGACTCATGTTTTGCAATTTCTTGTCCATCTGCCCCACCAAGGCTTGCCTGAATCTACACCCACATGGTGTTACCTACAGCCACCTCCCTCTTATGTACCACAAACTTCACACTGAGAAATTTTCCTGGATATCTCTGCAATATTGCCACAAGAGAAAACCCCAGAAAGTATGCCAGCCTTGTCCCTGAATTACTACTTCAAGTTGAATAGTTCTCATGTTTTACTGTAAAATCAGAGACAGCAGTGTTCATTCATCTGTCACGCAACATAACTGTAAACTTAGGATAAGGATATGCAACACACCATCTTTAATCATATCTAATTAACACAGGGTACTCTCCAAAGGCAGAGCAATCATGTGTGGTTTTCAGCAGTTGTTTTCTCTACACCATGCCTTTTATTTTCTAAAAATAAGTAGGAAAGGAAATTGTATCACATTATCTAGACATTTTACATAAATACTCCTTATTCTGAAAGGTCATATATCAACTAGCCATTCTTTAAGAGGGGTAGAGAGCTAAATAAGAAGAGAAGAAAGGATAGAAGCATGTGCTTAAATTCTCCAAGAGTTCTGAGTGATAAAAATTACATTAGAAAAATTTCTTCATGCAATATTAAGCTGCTATTGTACACTGAATTGTCATCTGCAGCAGACAGAATTATCTATTGGCTATGATTTTATTACAGAAATTACTTATTACTACTGTGTTAACTCAAACAAATCCAACAATGAACTGCAGTCTGTCATCTGACAATGTGTTTTTTCAAGGCTTTGGATTACAAACTTTGAATAATAGCTTGATGTCATGCAATGATGTGCCTGGATTTGCTACTGCTGTTTGTCTTTTCATTCCATACACATGGCTATAATGAATTTATTTTCTAATAATAGAAATTAAGATGACATCTTGAAAACAAAATTTCATCCTTTTCTTCCTATCTGATACTAAAAAAACTTAGTAATGAAAATATGATTTTACTAGTCTCTAAGTATTAGCATAATAAATAAGAACAGTGTAAAAGACATGGCAAAAGAATGGATCACAATGTTCAAGTCTAGGTGGATATTGAAAAAGGTTTGCATGGACTTGTGGCAGATAAAATATTCTTAATGACACTTTGCACTTTGGCATTTAAATCAGAAAAATGCACATGCAGACCATGACAGACCATGGACTCCAGGAAAGCAAATGCCTCAGCAGCAAAGGAGATCACTCATTTTCACAAAGAACTTCAATCAGCAAAATCTTATGTCCTGCCAGAGAGCTTGGCCCACTTTGCCACCTTGTCACTCCTGACACCTGCCACTGTCCTGCAGAAATCTCCTTACATCAATGTTTGCAAAACCAATAAACAAATACAAGTAGCACTCTGAACTCCTGATTTAAGTAGATGCATTAAGTTTTGCAGGATAATATGAGACATGGGGCTCGGGAAATGATGATAAACAGAACATGTCATAGCAATAAAGAGCCTTTGATCCTCAGTGTTTTTGAAATAGTTCTTCCTGAGCAAAGCACTGCAAAGGACTCTCAAAAGTGGGCCCCACTCGTTGTCAGGAATAATACAGACTGATAGAAATCACATTTGCAGCATTCATACTGAAACCAATTTGAGTTTAAATTATGGATTCATTTGTAACCTAAAAGCAGTTTAATCTGTAAGTTTATGGTAAATTATCAACAGTTTATTTTCATTGACATGATAACTACCTGATGTAGATTCACTTTACTATCCATACATAAATGCTTTATTTTAGGCCAAAGTCTAGACGGTTTAAAGAGATTTAGGTCAGTTGATAACTTGAGCCAGCATATTAGAGAAGTTTTACTGTACAATTACCAAGTGACTTAAAGTTATTTCTTTTCTTATTATAGCCTGAAAGTTCCTACCTATCATTTCTTTTCCTGTTGCCCTAAATTCTGATAATTTTAATTTCTCTTCAGTTTTAATTAAGCTACCCTAGGGCTTATAAATTCTGAAAGTTTTTACATTTCATTTTTTTTAATAATTAAAACTGATTCAATTTGTTTCAAAGGTCTGCTGTTTAAACACGGAACATTCTCATAAACCCTCAGCTCTGCTTGTAATAAGAAATATATTTGTGGAATGAACTGTACATTGCAGCACTCTTCCAATTGCTTCAGTCAAAGTCAATTAATGTGTGTTCACAGCTTGAAAAGTGCTGTAATGCAAGGCATACTCATATTAATATGTGTTAATCTTTCTGGAAGCTAAAACAAAACTGTGGTCCTGATCTGGTGTCTTCACACTTGAGAAATGTGAAGTTAAAATAGGCAGCTTCTCTAACCATATATCATATCAACACATATTGCATAAGAGGGCTTGCAGTCTTATAAAACTGTTTTAGGAAAAAGTTTCAGATGGCAAATGGAGGCTTCCAGCCTTGGAAGAAGAAGAAAACTGACTTGTTACCTCTTATTCTTAGAAAATACTTTGTAAAGTTTTACTCTACCCTATCATACTCCTGACTATAATCTTTTTTTGCTGTTCACAGTAAAATAGTCTAGAAACTCCATGTTTCACCAGTTGCTTTTTTTCCACACTGAAACACCCTAAAGAGGCAGCAAGCACTGAGAAAATGGAAGTACAAAAGGAAAACAAGAAGCATAAAAAATTATAAACCACAGATTCCACTGTCCCTATATTAACAAGACATACAATATAACATTCTACTCAAGAATCTGACATAGTTCTCAAATAGCTTCCTTTTTGAACAGAATACAAGAATTCTGTATATAACCCCAAAATCTTTGCATTACAGGTGCTGTAGCACAAAACTGTGGTCACATCCTTTTCAGATACTACCAGACAAATCTATATATATATGGGTTCACTATCATCTGCCAATCTTAGCATTGGATCCATACACCCTTCTATTTTCTGTGTAGTAACTGTAGAAGAATCAAGAAAATTGTTTTAAAAATAACTTGCAAGACAGGTGGACATTTCTTCAGTATTTCAGAAATTCTTTATAAAATTATTAGCTGCTTCCACAGAAAATCTCACTGCTCTCAAATGTTTTTAATATTGACAAGAGCTTTCAAGCAGGAGACATAATCTTGACTCCCTCTCCTTACCTGGCTTCCCCTGTTCACATACATTGAAAATCCCAAAGTGCTGGCAGATCCAAATGCCAAGCAGACTACAAGAGATGGCAAACACAAATGACAGAAATGACCTTGCCATAATGAGAGGCAGGAAGGTAGAAAGGTTGAAATAAGGTGACAAATTTTCAGTTTGGTGGCTGAAACAAAGAACTAATTATATCAGCTCAGCCCATATTGAAGGAAATTACCTTTTTCATCTAAAGTCTCTCTTTTAAGGAAATTGAAATAAATATAACTTCAGTTGAAATTAAATACTTTGACTCAATCAGTACAATTAAAACAAGATTCAGGCAGCTCAATTCTGACCAGGCAGAATCCAAGACAGGTAACATGGTGTTCAAGGTCCCATTTCTTCAGCTGCCAAATGATTTTAATTTCCTTATTTCATACTCTTAGTTAAGATCTGTGCAGTGTTTGTGACCAGCACCTACATCACTTTGCACATCAATGGCCCCAGAATCGCTTTTGGTTTTAATTTGCATGCAACAGCAATTCTGAAACATTTTCCCAAGGCTGTGTGAATAAAAAATAAACAGGATTCTTAGTATTCCCCTTTTTGACAAGTTGAGAAATACTTTAACAACTTGTCCATATGCCCAATCTAAAAATTCATAGGAAAGTGGGGAAACAATATTAGACAAGAAATATACAGAAAAAGAACCTGATTGATATTCTGGAAGGAATTTAGAATTTCTTTTTCTCTCTCTATCCCTTGTCTCACTGCACATATGATTAATTAAATGAGGTCACTTTACAAAATCAAATAACAAAAAGTTAAGGATCACAAAAACCAAGGGAAAAGTTTTACTAACTCACACAACAGACCAGGCTCCCAGTCACCAGGTGATTAATCTTGTACCCAACCACCTCTCTGAAATACCATCCCCTTGCTTTGGAAAAGCTTCTAGACCTTTTTCTGTCCTGTTTATATATGAGGAGAAAAAAAAGGAACATGAGAGCCTTAAATGCTGAAGATGTAACTCTCCCCTAATTAGAGATTCACCATGAGATGGTGGAACATAGCAACTGCATGGATTCTACCCCTGACTTTGCCCTGTTCATGGCACCCTGCCTCAGCTTTTACTCTTTTGTGCTCCCCCACAGCCATAGAATCTGCCCAGGCATCTCACTCTGGATGGCTTAGATATTTATTCAAAAAGACGAAGTGAAACATTTTCCTCTTCATCCCCTCACCACACCAGCAGCAGCTTTCTATAAAGAATAAAGCAAAAAGAGGAAAAGCATATATCTTAGTGACATGAGTGATTTATAGCCCCAAGGAGCGATAAAATGATCCATGACTAGAAGTCAGTGTTTTTATTAGAAATGATGATTCCCAGTCATGGTGCTTTTTTGTTATGTGCATAATTAATGTTAGCTTGTGAAAGCTGCCAATGATGCTCATCACCAGCGGATGTTCTTATAATATATGTGTGGATTTGAATGCATGATGAAGTTTTTCTGTCTTTTGGGATTCAAAACAGAAGTTTGTGAATAATGCAAGACTGAAAACCAAAAATAACAAAGAAACTGCTACTCACCCAGTGAGCAGTAGAGAAAAGAGCACAGAATACAAAGTAAAGTAACCAAAACAGGCCCAGACTTTCCTGTAAAACACAGAATTGTGTGAAGATCTGTTTGGTCTTTGCTTAGAAAATATCTACAAATGAGAAATTCAAAACTATTTTACTGACAGCTTTGGAAGTAGCAAATTCTTTGTTTATTCAGCCATCAAAATAGAGAGAGGCAACACTGGAAGTCTCCACCACAACTTCTGTTTCAACCCTGGCCTTGAGAGTGCACCTCTATTGCTAGCAAAGGAGTCCCCTGTGGGCAGCAGGTACCTCCTTTCCTGAGCCCAGACACACATTTGACTCCTGGTGGTGTGGTTTGGGTCTAAGCAGCTGCCAGTTTACTGAACACATCACAGGCACAGCCTTCAACACCGTGTGTACAAACCGATGAGCAGCACTGGTAACTCCAGGGCATGTGTGCACACACATAATGTGTACAAACCGAGCCCTGCATGCCACAGGTACAGCAGCAATGTGCCCTTTGTGCACACAAACAGTGCTGAGCAGTGGTTGTAACTCCAGGGCATGTGTGCACACACATAATGTGTACAAACCGAGCCCTGCATGCCACAGGTACAGCAGCAATGTGCCCTTTGTGCACACAAACAGTGCTGAGCAGTGGTTGTAACTCCAGGGCATGTGTGCACACACATAATGTGTACAAACCGAGCCCTGCATGCCACAGGTACAGCAGCAATGTGCCCTTTGTGCACACAAACAGTGCTGAGCAGTGCTGGTAACTCCAGGGGATGTGTGCCCACACATAATTCGAACACTAAATGTTGTATCCTCGACTACGAGTTGCTGCACAGAAATATTTATACTGGGAACACTACCCAAATTTTGTTATATTACTGCAGCACCATTACCCTGTTTTATTTACTTCCTGAATCACATTGCTAAACTTGAAACCATGCTCTTTTTTGCCTTAGGCTTCCTCTCAAAAATCACTTCTACATGCAAAGTAGCCTTTTCCTGACTACTTCAGCTTCTTTTGATTTTTTTTATTATTTCAAATACCACACAAGACCAAACAATATTGATATACCAAGAGGAGAAATACTGTCAATAGTTGTTTCCAAGTAGTATTTCTTTTTATTCTGCATAGGCTTTTGGATTTATCAAAATATTTACTAATGGGAACGGCTTTACTCAGTGCCTGGTGGATCACCAATTACACATTAAAGAACAAGGTCATAAAATATTGATAAAATCTTTAACTACAGTTTTATCCATTTACCATGGCTAAAACCACAGGCTGCTACAATCTTAATTTGATTCCCAAGGAAATAAATTATTTCAAGAACAGTATTTAATTGCTAGAACGCTTCCAAAAACAAAAAAAAAAGAAAAGAGAAAAAGTACCTTTCCCCAGTCCCAATTTTTTGTTCATGTATTTGCCTCACAGTTACTCTCTGGTGATCTGAACTAAATGTCCCAGACCCAGAGTTCTGTAGGCGTGCTGTATTCCTGAAATAACACTGTGACTAGAGTTGCAGCTCCTCAGAACCATCAGTAATTATGCTCTTTGCCAGATTAGAAAGCACTCTGAATTTTTGGTGTTGATGTTCTCGAATGTTACCCCTCTACTCCTGATATGAGACAAACAATTGTGAGAATGTTGACATGAGGCCAGATATGAAATATTAATTTGGTTCTTTAGACAAATATCATAACTCGGTTTCAGAAAGCTACTCTGGTCAGAACCTTTTCTTTCTAGAAAAAGTGTTTTCTCACTCTTCTAGTGACCAGTCTAAATCTCCAACAACTTCTACTTTAGAAGGGAAGCTAGTAGATTTAGAAGCAGAACTGGCCACAGGCTCTGTTGATGCAGGTTTTGCCATCATTACAGGGTACCACTTCTCCAACTTCAACAAGGAGACTTCCCCAAGCCCAGCACTTACAGAAAGAACAAAAAAAGGTTTTTTTTTGTTCTTTGATAGCTCAAATATCCAGATAAAACCAACAGTGTTAACTAATTCAGCAAAAATTGCAGTAAAATCCAAGAAAAGGCATAGCAACTGTTTAAAGCAGAAGGCAGTATCAGCCCAGAAGGACCAGAGCACAGATGAACACGGAGCCACGAGCATCCACACACTTCAGAGGAGCTGCCCCACACAGCCTGGTAAAAGCTTTCAGGAGCTGTCTATGCAAGCATAATCTTTTCTTCCTGTATAATTTATACTTATTTCCCAACTTCATTTTAAATCTGATTGGAGACTATCAGCACAACTGCGAAGTAGATACTTTGTTCCTCCTGTTGTACTCAAGTTGTTTTTCTCAGTTGTTTTTCAGTTCCTACCAAGTCGTTAATGAGCTGTCAATTATTTGTGCAAATTAAGAGGCAGGCACTGAAAATTAGCCACCAGAAAGGAAACATTTCCTCAAGTCTTGTGAAATGCAAGAGTACTTTTAAGGACTTTCTTAAAATTGATGAATCTTCATTTATACCAGAACAAAAGCCACGTTATATAAGGCAGGTAACTATTTGAAATGCGTCCACTGTAGGAAAAAAAAAAAAGACAGAAAAATACTAAATACAGAGATATAATTTAGCAGCTGCATTCACAGTAATATTTTGAAGGGGGAAAATGAAAATGTCACTACTGTCCTGGAGAGAGCACTGTAATCTGATCACAGTTCACATCACTACGGATGATAACCTGCTTGCGGAGTTTGCTTTTCATAAACAATTATCAGTTTAGGTCTTTGTTCTTTAAAGAAGCTTCCTGTTTCAGCCTCCTGTTCTTGACCCTGCACGTACCACATGTGATTTGCCAATTGATGATCAGCCACACTGCTCCACCTTTAGCACAACCCATAGGAAGAGACTGTTGGTGGCAAAGGTAGCAAGAATGTGGCCAGGAAATCTCAGCACCTTCTCAAGCAGATGGAAGGGAAACTTGTTTCATCCATGTTGGAAAAAACATTGAGTTCTCTCCTCCTGCCACTTTATCCTCTGCTACTCATTCCCACCCTGTAGTTGTGTGAATATTAATTGTCTGCGGCTACATTCTGAGAGCCTGGAAACCACTAATGTGAAAAATGAGAACAATAATCATGTTCTAACCATCTTTTTTCATCTCAATCACCAGTTGCCCTTACAAGACAAAATTAGCAATTTTAATCACAGTGAAAGAACTTTTAAATCATCCTCTAGAAGAAAAAATAATGATGTTTTTCTAAGTTTTAATTATGCAAAGGGTTACTCTTAAGAGTCTACAGCAGGATATTTATTATGTTTAAGTTTAATCACATGCATAAGTCATTACACAATCAGAGACTGGTATTTTTGCTGGGACACTCATCATTTTCCCATTAAGGGAGGACTGCTTTCCTCTGTCAGTCCTCGTGACTCTCATAGTCTGAGGAACCTGGATTCACACTGAGCAGATAGGGATATCCAAAAAGCTGCATTGATCTCCAATGAAATACCAGACTTTCCTAGCAGGAGGGGAAGTTGGGTGACTTTCACTGGGCGCTTCCTCTGCCAGAGGGTACAGACCAAAGCTGAAACACAGATGCCAAGAAGAAAAAGCTTAGAAATTCCTGAGAATTATAAAAATAAACACTGCTGCATTCTCATTCCTCTTGAAGGACCAGTAATGACTGAAAAGCTTCTATTTTTCATACAAATTTTGTAAAAATGTCCAAAAAGTATCAATGAAATCCTGCTGGTCTTATAATGATGAAATTAAGGACCATGCAGCATAAATGCAGTGAACAGGGTCATGAACATGGGCACAGAGAGCAGGGAAGGTTACATTTTAATTCAGATTGCACAGAGACTAAGAGGGTTCCCTGATCCTGCCCCACTGAAGTTAATAGGCAGACAAGAGATTATTACCCAGCATCATCTGCTCATCTTTTTGCCCAGCTCCACGTGTGTGAGCTACAGGGTAATGTACAAGTGACACCCAGCACCATCTGCTTGACTGGAGCCCAGACCCTCACACCAGATGCCAGTCTCAGTTTAAGTCAGGAGGCAGTGAACAGAAGTTGTTGCCATGAGCTGTTCGGGCTTTACATCGGCCCCGTTACAATGCCTCTTCTGAAAGCTCCAACCCTTCTGCTGCTAATCTGTGTCCTTGCTCAGCAGTCTCCCAGGGAGGAGGAAGAGCTCTGGACCATCCCTGCCCTGCCAGGTGCTGCAGGTCAGTTTTGGGGCAGAAGCTGCCTATCAGTCTGAACAGCTGCTACCTGCTTTGCCAGTCTAAAACCCAAAGCATCTCAGCCCCCAGTTCTAGCTCCTTGCCATTACCTTTCACAAACAAGTCCACTTAAAGAGGAGACAGAAAAAAAATGTCTTTTCATCTCAGGAAGATTTATTTCTCTGGCATCTGCTGAAATCATCTGTTTAGGAACACAAACTCTCCAAAAGAGTGATTAAAGTTTTCAGGTTGCTGGAGTGGGGCCAACTCTGAGAGCCTGTGGTTTGCTACAAAAATTCCAGTACAAAACCCCACAACCACCCAACAAAACCCCATTAAAAGAAGTCCTGTAGGGAGTGGTGGATCTTCTACTCAGAAGCATAATGCTTTTCATTTCCATTAGCAGTGAAACTTAGACATGCAAACAGAACATTGTCACTGTAATGGATGCACAAGAGATTAGGGAGCCGATGGATGAGCCTGAGTTTGTTATTGTTGTTAAACAAATTCAGCAGTTATTACTGAGTTATCCTTATCACAGTCAGACCCAGAGGTCTCAGGTGACATAACTGGAGGCAAAGTAACTTGCCTATGGCAAACAGAAGATGAACAGAATTAAAATCCAGGTCTCCCAAGTCTCAGACCAGAGCTCTATAATTTTTAAATTTTTTTCTGATACTGTCTGTGATGCTTAATGAGCCACTTTCAATGGTACAAACATTGCAACAAACTAAGGTAAATGATTATAAATTGATTTCAGAGATTTTATCTTCCTAAATTTGGTAAACTTTCCTGAAACTTGGATGTCTAGGGTGAAAATGACACTTTCCTTTTGTGTTATAGAAACATCATCTGGCAATGGAACATTTACTTAAAAGAAACCACAGACACTAAGCAGCATTACCTCAAAAGACTGCACATTTAAACTACTTATCAATTAAATTTCCTATTTTAGAAAAAGGAAGGGAAAAAAAAAAAGAAAAGAAAGAACTTCTATATTCCTAAAGCTTTTAAATAATAGGCTGCACAAAACCTATATTTGAAATTAAAATGTGACAAGAAATTTGCCTTTAAAGAGAATTCCATGCATAAGACAGAAGCATGAAAAATAAACCCACATAATTTTTTTTGCAATCTAAAGATCAGCAGTAATGGAAAAATTGCTGCATTTTTTGCTGCATGTTAAATGAGTTTTCTAGTTATATTTTCCATGATAAAGGGCATAGATGCTTATTTAAGCAGACTTAAGACCCACAATTGTTCTCTAAAATATTTTTATCTTTTTTCTTTGAGAAAGGACTAAAATCAAATAACCCACCACTTTTGTTTTCCCTTGTTTGGTAAAACATCTGTCACAAACCTGTGCCATGCAGACCACAGACCAGACAGACTACAGGAACCAAGGTGTCAAGGGTGTGTGCAGCATCCTCCAAGACATTGACTCACTTTTATGCCCCATTCCTAATGTTAATAGTAATCTATACATTCAGCTTTAGCACTTGTACAGGACTTTATTTCTCACAGCAAAGAAGATGGTGGTTTCTCAGGATCTGTTAACAATGAAAAGTATCTTCTGATACCTAGACAGAAAAGGTCTGAACACTGATGTGTTCTGTTGTATAGACATTTCTCATTCATAATGCTGACAGGGAGGGACAGATTTTAAAGCAGTATAAAGACATGGTTATTAAAGGCAAAACATGTGAAACAAAGGCAAACAACCATTCTGCTTATCTGCCAGCTTGCAATTAGGAGTAAAATTTTGGCCTCACTGGAGCCAGGCCTTCCTCCAAAGTATTAACAAATACATCTGCAAATTTTCTACTAGCAAGGACCAAAATAAGGAAATCAAGAGTAAAGACATACAAGCATAACTCATAGCAGCTGGCATCTTTCCATCAACTGACTGGATGCCTGTGCAAGAAATTCCACTCTCAGTTGTCATTGTGTAAGAGAAGGCAAAATTCTATTAAGTATTTTTTTGAGCATACTGCAGTGTCTAAGCAGGAATGGAGCCTGAAACGCTGTTTCCTCAAAACTGCCTCATTATGGAAAGATTCTTTTTACTACGACAAGAGGCCTTCAGTTCAGTGGTTTTAGGTGAATTACACTGCATACATAGAACTGAGCTTGATGACTTCCCGTGGAAAAAGAATTCCAAGTGAATTTTGGTAGGAAGTCGATTAAATTCCCAGTGTGCTTTTAATGCCATTTAAGAAAAACACACACAGGCTATTCAATGACCTCTAAAGGGAAATGCATGCCTACAACTCAAGCACATGCAAATCAAATGAAAAGGACAAATGTCATGGAGACATATTTTGCAAATGTTAAGTATTATGAGCCTTCTTTTGTACCACAAATAAACTTTATTATGCTACTACACTGCAATCAACTACAACTGCTTTTGTGCTGTGAGTAATGGGCAGAATTAAAGAAAGCAGCTGGTATAGCAGAGTTGACCTCTGAAAACAGCTCTGCGTTTTTCTTCCTACCATTTATATTATTTTATTTCTGTGGCCTTTGGAAAGAAGAAAACTCATGGCCCAGCCAATTGTACAGTTCCATCTGGTGTGATCCAGTGTCCCTCTGCTTTTGTTTAAGAAGCCTCTATCCCCTGCAGTCCCTCCTGTGCACCAAGATTTCATTTGGCCACCCTCACAGTGGCATCTCACCTATCTCTGTTCCTACCTTTACATACCTACATGGCAATAAAGCCTCAGAAGCCACACACAGGACAGAAGTTCGTGGAAGTGAACTAAAAAAAGAAAATCAGTACCAAGTCAAAAATTCCTCTCTAAAATGAAACAAGATATCTGTTACATTGCATTCAACACAATTTCATTAGATTAATACTAAAGATTTAACATATATTTGTATAAAAATTATGCCACACCTGTTATATTTATTTGACTTTCTGTGAAATAATTATGTTAAAATATATATCCCCCAGTCCTTCTGATTAAGCTTCAAGGGCTGTGTGAGGATCTGAAAGTATAGGTTTTCCTCTCATGGGCAATATAGTATTTTAATTTTAAACTGCATTGTGCCCATCAGAGCTGGCAAAAAGCCTCTGACTTCCACTTGTCCCAGTGCTGAGGCGTGGGTTATACTGGTGCCAGCACCCCTCTGTACCCTCCACAAAGATGCAAAGCATGACCAGGCCAGAGTCAGCCTGATGCTCTTGGTCACTGCAAGCTAAAGCTCAGGGCTGGGATTGCTCCAGCCCAGCTGTTGGAACAAAGGATGCCACCCCATCCTGGGACAATTAGCCAGGAATCAGCCCCAGAGCTTTGGGTTCTTATGGTGCCCAGCAAAGAGTGAGAGCAGCAGTGGCTGTACAGAGAAAACTACAGAGGAAACCTCCTCTTACCCTCAGGGACCTCTTCAGCAGCAGCACAGATGTCAGAGAGCTGCATTCCCAGATCAGATCACACAGGTTGGTGCCCCAAGCAGCCCTGTCAGGCAGCTGCCTCCTTTGTTAGCCCTGATGGCAGAAATCCCACAAGCCCTTTGAATCACAACAGGATCCCTTATCCTTCACTGCAAAACTTGCTGGCTCTTTTGCTTGTCATAAAAACAGCTGAATTTACTTTATTTGCCAATCAGCAGGCAAACCTCGTGCCCAAGGAAAGGTAGTGTCTACACCAGAGTAGCATCTTAAAATATGTGGAAACAATATTCTTATTATTGCCTTTATCATTTATGACAGGAAGATCTTTAATGTATGGGTGAATTTCCATTTGGAGAAATCAATAGTCCTAAATAATAACTAAGATTTCAGGTCTTTCAATCACAATGCAGAATAACCTACTATTAACTTTATAAATGAGAACCAAGTTAAAAGGCTTCTAGCAAATTACCAGTGAATCACCAGAATTTGCTTCAGGCAGAGATATTATTCCTAAATCATTGCCAGTGATCTATACCTTTAGTGTTTTTTATTGCTAATTTGCACTGGTTTCTCATACTCTTCTTCTAATGGATCATTACAGCAGCCAGATAATTTGTACTGCTGCCAATAACTGTCTCAAGGTAAGGCTGTTTAGGTAGAGCTAGAATAATGCACAGCAAGAGTGTGCCTTCGAAAAGAATACCAAATTAAAGCATTGTTATGGAAAAAATAGGAATCACATAACAGAAGAGAGAGCTACATTTGTATCTTCTTCTCAAAATCAAGGCCATCACAGCTGAAGTACTACCTTAATAATATACTGTTAAGAGCTTTGTTTTTAAGTTTTTAAAACTCTATTCACTTTCTTGTATGCCACAGAAACATACTGGGTCAAGCTGTACTTGAAAGTACTGCAAAGTTACACCGGCATCCAGAAGAATTAAATTACAACATTATGGAAGATAAAACAAAGAATTACATATACTCTGAGATTTCTCAAAATGCTCCAAACTTTTATCACACATAAACCACCTCAAACCTTAAGTCTTTATAAACCTGGTCAGATGTATAAAGGATAATGATAACAATAATTTATGGGTCAATAAAAAATGATTTAAACAAAACCTAATAAAACCTTAAGTTAAGATGCATTAGTCATAAGTAGTACTCAATTCATCTTGGGTATGACGTGTTCTTTCTTTCATATCTTTCTTTGACTATACCATGGATTTTTCCTTCTGACAGACCTTATCAGTGTATCCTTGGAGGGCAGTGAGCAGCACTGCAGAGTGTGGATGTTAATACAGCTCATGCAGCTAAAGCAAAGGGCACTGAAAAAGATCCTCCAGAGAGCCAAGCTCAGACTCCAAACCACCTCAGAAGCAGACAGTCTGCAACACCTCTGTGCATGCACTCCTGTAGTATCACACACATCCTGTAAATGGAGCCCAAACCAGAGCTCTCTCTGCTGAGCACCCACAGGTGTATATACAAGACCTGGAAGCCTCTTGCCCATCCTTGGGGTTTACTTTCTCATCTTCCAGCTGGATTCAGCTAGGCTTATACACAAGTAATGTGATCTTTACAAAAGACAGATACTCCCTATTCTTATGACTGTTCTTATAAATTGTTGAGAATTGCTTTGTCTACCCCCTTAGTATATTCTAATTTTTAAAGTTCAAAAGTTTGGTGACATTCTTTAAAGACATGCACAAGTATTTCAACCTTTCCTTGTGATCAGTGAGCTGGAATAACATCATCTATATTAAGCATAAACTTACAGTATTAATTGTGCATTTAATACACAGTATGACTACCACCTCACTTTCTCTCCAACTGGTTTTGGGCAGCAGGGAACAGAGGGCACTGAATTTGGGTCACAGTCAGGCTGTGTGAATCTGGCCTCTTCTTTACACACTCATAAGCCAGCATGCTGACATGCAGCTGTCAACGAGTCCAGACTCCCTCCTGAAAGATGACACCTCAACAGTGTATTTATGAGCTCCCTGGCTGTTTCAGGCAGATCTGAATACATTCTCTTTTCAGGTGTCTGGCATGTTTCTGTGGAGCTCAGTGACAATGTGCTGGCCTGCCCTGGGATGATGTGATCAGGGAAGAGATCAAATCCAAGTAACGTGCCTGGCCAACAGTCTCTGTGCTGCTGTCCTTCCAGAGAGGAGCTGGCTGCTGACACAAAGCCAAAAGGGGCAGAAAGCAGACCTCTGTCAGGGAGAGCTGACTGGTGACTTGAGAGCAACTGTTCTTACCTCCTCTCTGTGAAGGAGGGCTGAAAACACCAGGAATGTCAGGCCCCAATTTTCTCTGCCCAGTTAGATGTCACAAAAGAAGCTGAACCTCTCAAAGCAGAATATAACAAAGTAGTGATGTGCATTTTCCTAGACCATGCTCAACTTAGCTCCATTACTTTAATAACATTTCTATTGATGATACCTTTATATTATATTACTTATACCCTTAACCTAGGGGGTATAATGTGTTGCTAAACACTAATTTCCCTTACTATGTAGAATTTCCATGAATACTGAGTTTTCTCAGTACTCCTGGCCATGCTTTCTTTCTCTAATTCTGTTTCTAGGGGAACACTCTCATTCACACTGAACTGCAGAGCTCTGCTGAATATTTCTCTCTCTGTCCCTGTGCAGAACCAGAGTGAAAACCTATTCCATATGACAAACTGGTACAGAACCAGTCAAGATCCCCAGGCCCATCAGAGGGAGAGCAGAGAGTTTGCTTTGTTATTTTAAACACAAAGGAAAACAAGAGTGGAAAAGCATTTGAATCACATCTTTGGCCCTTACCAACTACAGTGTGCTCTTGGAAATAATGACTTTCTTTTGAGAGGAATCTCCTCTGAGGCTGGTACTGTCAAGGAGATGGGCACACAATTTACCCTTTTAATGAAGCAGCATCTCTTGAAGAGATGTGATTGAAGAGTTTGTCTTAAAATCTCACTGTTATTACAAGTGCTTCCACAAGCTTTCCTCATAAGTTAAATCAAGATATAACAGGTAGACTAAAAAATAATTAACAAAATGGCTTACACACTATAAAAATAAAGGAAGGTTACCTGGGAAAAAAAAAGGAAGGGGTTTGGTTTGAAATTGTCTTTGAAGATATGATCAGTGTATTCATAGGTATTTTCCAAAAGGCCACCCTTTGTCTTCATTCCTATCTATTTTGTTTGATATATTGTGCTATCATAGAGCATTCTTCTGAACTTATATCAAATAAGCCATCCACTGCTTACTTTCCCAGTGCTGCAGGTGTCAGCTCTGCAGCCAGGGCCAGACTCAGATTAATGATTTGATAAATGTGCAGGCACTGAAATGCTTTCCACTTTGTGCACAAACACAACAAAAACTTTTCCTTGCTTGACTTCACTGATTTTAAAATTCCTTTTTATTTTTAATTATGCAGAAATTAGTCTTATTTTTCCCTCAACTAATATTCTTCATAAGGGTAGAAGAAGCTCTAGCTTGAGAATATAGGTGCATTTTCACTTTTTGAGAATAATTAATCAACTTAAAAGATGCTGGTTTTGAGAATACTGGAATATGAATATAAATCTTCAAAATTATCAAAGCTTATTCAACCCTAAGTTATAGAGATATTTTAAATTGTTGTATGGAAATTCAAAAGCATGGGTATGAATTTATGTATGAGTATAAAGTGGAAAATAATAATCACTTCAATTTTTATCTATCTTGTTTCAATTTGCTGGCAAATCCATATACAAAATATATATTTCTATTTACCTATTCCTTAAAATCCAAGAATAGTTTACTACTAAGAAATACTATTTAGCTTACACTTAACTACAGAAAATTGTGTTGCACCCATTTTTATGTCCTAAACAACCAGGCTATAAAAATAAAGAGATAGAAGGATCAATACTCCACTCAAGTGATACATAAATCTGAGTATCACCAAATACTGGAAGTCTATATGTATAAATTACTTACCTCAATAGCAAGATATAAATTTCAAGGTGTAAACAGCACTAATGGAGGGTTCAAAAGAACTTTGTGAGGAAAAATTTAAAAAGCAGATCAGGACACAAAAATAACAACTAATCAATTCATTTTATTGCTTTAGTTAACAAACCTTCTCTTAGAGATGAAGTGTTATTATGTTCTATTTAGTAATAAAAGCATTAAAAATAATGAAACTTCAGCTCAGATAGTAAATGATAAAGACTACTCAAGTTTTACTATGTGCTGTTCTGTCATAAATAAATTTTTCAATGGTTTGTATTTTATTTTCCCTTAGCTGCTGGATTTTAATCTAATTAATTCAGGCTGTCTCAGGCAAAACTAATGACAACAATACAGAGCTGAAATTGTAGCCAGTTTACCTGCAGCAATACGTGCAAATGTTGTCATCTGGGGGGCTCCTAAATCAGTACCTGAGTAATCCCCCAGTTCTAGACATCTAATTGGTTGGGGTTTACTGAATGTTAAAGAAATCATCTGCTGAGGTTGTTTTCATTTGAGGTGAAGGTATATCAACTGCAGCCTTTAGATATCATCAGTGAAACTGCAGAGGTAAAAGAAAAAAATTAAAAATAAATATATCAGTATCTAGTCTGCAGCTGACTCACCATTTCCAGCCTAGGCATATTTTTCCCTTGTGGCTACTTGGGAGATGGTTGCTTGATGTTAGAATTCAATATATTGATGGAGGGGACTATTCATAAAAGGTTCAACACAAAGGAAGATGTGTTGCTAAAAGCAGTAAGAACTGGCTGCCATCATCTCAAGCATCTTTTGCTTTGATTTATGAAGCCATGCAAACGAGTCATAGTCTTGGCACAGCTTCTTTCTCTGGCTACACACGTTGTAGAGGGTGCCCATCCTCAGCTACAAGCAGAAAAGCTGCCAAGTGATGGTGTTAATCCTCCTCTTTCTTGCACATTCCCTGTGCCCTGTTCATGTGAGCTCTTCATGCCCAGCAGCTACTTCGTCCTTCTTCACTAACTCAGTGCTTGACCCTGAAGGGACCTTCTTCCAGATGGCCTTGGGAGTCATAAGGCTTACCAAAGTCAGAGAAGAACAATGGGGAAGGAGGAGGATGAGAGATGATGACTATCCCTTTGTGACAAAGTACTGCAGAAACAACTGGATTTTGAATTTAGGAATGTCCCAAAGCTGTATGGCAAAAAAAGGAATAACCTGAGACAGACCTTTGAGGAGATAACCTTGAAAGAAATCTCTACATTGGTAATTAATTTATGCCAACAAGCTGATTAACTTACTGCCAACACACCACCAACCTGAGGTTAACTGTAGGCAGAGAAGGAGAATCTGGCAGTGAAAACTGCAGAAAGCTAAAGTGCACACACAGAACTGTACCATGACCCCTGCAAGCACTCTGCAATAACTGCACCTGAAGAATTGGCTGGGCAGCTAAGGGAGAGGCACACTTGTCAAGACTATTTAAAGCAAGTTAAAAAAGGAGTTATGGTAAGGGAACAGTTAGGAAGTGAAACAGAAGAAACAAGACTGATTTTGTGGTTTGTTTAGAGTTTTTTCCTGTTCAGCATCTAGGAAATGAAGTAAGGACAAAAAAAAAAATTATTTTGCCACTCTAGAAAGAAATCTAAAAGAGAAAACAGCCCAAACTCAACCAACTACTGCAGATTACTCAGAAAAAGAAACTCTGAATTTTGATCATCCCTTACTCCATTTACATCCTGAGGCCAAGCTCACAACCATCCTGTGTAGGGGCAGAAACACGCACAGACCAAATTTTGCAGTGGAGTCTTCTCTCCACAGTGGCATTGATAGCCAATTCACTCAAGTTTGTAAAGAACTCTGGCTTCTTTAACTGGAAAATACTGAGTTCTGGGTCATTATCTCATCTCTGGCAATAGGATACAGACACTCAATAGCAAGTTTAGCTTTTATTGAAGTGTTGCTCTGTTCTGCCCTCGAGAACTGCTCTCCAATTAGTGCCAGTTAACCCATGACTGACCAAATCCACTGCTGCCCTCTTCATGACCTGTGAGAACATTTTAAAAGCAGTTTTAAAATTCCAACTGTTTTCTTTTATTCCATTTTTTGGACTTGATTACACTTTCACACAAAATGTCTACCAGCAAGTTATGTGAAGCACCTCTTGTTATATACTGCTTTTTGAACACTGTATTTTAGAAAAAAGTTACATGAAAGTTTCCATCTAAGTGCACTTCATTTCAACTTATCCTAATGTAATCTGTACTATCTTTTAAATTTAAATGTGATTAGTTCATAGAAAATGTCAACATGACACAGACACTTTCCTTCCACTGTGGAGTGAAGAACAGTTTGGAGAAATGTCACTAGACTGACTCAGATCATGTTCTTTGTAGGTGTTTTGAAGCACCATCATCAACTTTTTTTCTGTTCCTTTTTTTTTTTTTTTTAAGATATATCAATTACTATCTTCTATAATGCTAAAAGATGGATGAAGAAAAATATTTCATCTAGCTCTATTGATTTCCCAGATTTGGATAAGTTTATAATTTGCTCAAAATGTTAGAACTGGAGATATTTAGACAAATATTCAGCTGTGTCTTGAGCATAACTGAACAAAATGATGTCTAAGTGGGATCTGAAGTCTGAAGGATCTTGATGTCTAAAGTACTATTACAAGATTTCTATATTGCATGTTTAAGGGAGACTTTCATTTTGTAAAGGCTCAGAAAAACCCAGGTAAGCTTTAATGACCAAACTACAGATAATGGAAATAGTTCCTCAAAATTTATACACTGATTCCTATTTATTTAACCAGAAATGATGTTCAGAAGAACACAAAAATATCTGTAAGAACAGAAAGAATCATCTTCTGGCATGCATAGTGAAAGTTATTTTCTTCAAGTAACAGAGCAGATATATCAGGCACAGAAATGCTCCCTCACAGCAGGGCTGTGCTCATCTTTAACTTAATTTGCCACATCCACTGGACTTGACCTTTAAGCAAGAATCTTCAAAAGCTGATAAAGGAAAAGCAACCTAAGTCATCAACCCAGGAGTTAGTGTGCAAATTAACAGTTGCTGTGTTTCAAAACATAGCTTTTCACCCTTTAGGAATCTGCTCAAGTGGTCTGGACTGGAGTGCCATACCACCACACTGCATCAACAAGGAAATGTTAATAAAAACCCCCTGTCCTAATAGAGCATGGGCATAAGGCACACATAAATTAAATACCTGAAAAAATAGTTGGCATGATTAGATTATCAGCAGATAAGCTAGATAAATACAAAAGTGATAGGTTATAGGATGAGATCCAAGTATGCACACTTGAACATCAGCCATCCCATGCATTTTCTTGTCACAAACAACATATCCATTATCACTGCTTGACTTTTTAATGTGTAGGATTTCTACTTGCAGAAGCTGTATGGGGTGAGCAGAGTCTGGTAGTTACACACTGTAAGTACGAAAGGCAGAAACCCAGCCCTACTGAAATCAGGACTTTTTCCATTCCATTCAGTAAGATAAAGTTACCTTCCAGCCAGTGAAGGAGTCAAGCAAGCAACCACTTCAAACTGTGTTAAAAACTGCCTTTTACTAGTAACATTTTAAGCCACAGTGATGCTTGAACACTCTAAACTTCCAGTGTTCCGTGCTTCTGTCTATATAAAATGGTTCCTGCCAGAATTTTGCATGTAACGTTACCTTTATTTGCAGGTATACTTTCACATCTAAATTTACCAGTATACTTTAAACAAATAAAACTCAAAAAATACTTATACTGTAATACCACTGAATATTCCTTGCTTATAAATCAATTTATAATGTATCCACACTATTTAATAATCTTGCTTAATTTCACTCACAACAAAGAGACCTCTGTGGTGAGCTATAATACTTCATATTATTCTGCATGCTTAAATCATCAACAAATGTTCTTTGTTTGTGCTTCAGAAACATAAATGTAAAGTTACTAAAAAATGCTACAGTTTATATTTAAAATAGTCTTGCTGCATTTTTTAATACTATATGGTGCCGAATGCTCAAAGCATATGGATCTCTTCTATATAATACAGCATTAGAATTAAACATGGGGACGGATTTTGCATTTTTCTTTTAAGGTACTATCCAAATTAAAATTGTTTTTAAAACTACATGTTGTAAGAGTGCCCAAAGTAGGGATACTGCAGCAATGAACATACTCAGTAACAAGCACATACATACATGCTTTTCAGCAAATTGGAGTGAGAAATCCCAAACTGTGAATATAAATCACTCAACTTCCCTACATGCATTGAATCTACATTTTTATTTTGATTCCTCTCCAGTTTTCCTTGCACTGTACTTTAATAGAATTTTGCCAGAACATTTACATTTAAAAATGAAAATTCAGTCAAAATGTTTCCCCACAAGAGAGCTTTATTTTCAGCCACTGCCAACCTTGCCAGTGGGATTCAGAATATGGTCTTCTATTAAAACCATTTTTCTTAAACGTATTAAAACTTATTAATATTTCCATGCAACGAAAAAAGCAAATTACAATTGGTGTCTTCACTGGAAACTCAATGTTTTTATCTTTCCTTTAAGAACTAAGGGATCAATATTATTTTCTTGTTATTAAGCCACACGTGATCCAGCTTCTGACATTATCATTACACCAAGCCTGCTAAGACTGCAGAAAAGGTGACTCCATCAGTCTTTGACCACAAGAAAATACCAGCATTCAGATGTCATGTGTACTATGAGTCCCTCACCAGCTCCTGATTTTTCCATTTTGTTTGTTTTTAACCAATGGGTACAAAAGACCTTTTGTTTGTATGTATTAAAGCACCTCCTTTGGGTTTTAAACAATTTCCTCTCTACACTTCTTTTGTTCTTACACTACAAATTACAAGCTCAAGATAGTGTACACCATACTGGAAAGTTGAAGAAAAGTTCAGACATTCTCTCCACAAGCAGGAGAGTGGTATTCTATAGTGATCTCTATGTTTATTTTATGAGTCCAACATAAAATTTGCATTAGGAAGGAAGAATAAAATTCTCCAAAGGCACATATTTAAGATTCTGCTTCTATCCAATCCCCAAGAAGTAGAGTTTTACCTGCTGAGGAATCTAAATCACACCAGGATAACTGTGAAATTAAATTTTTCATCTTTCCAGATGCAATAATGTGCAAACACCAAGATGTTTACTGATGTATCCAAATCAGGGAGGAATTTCAGATGAGGAAGGGAAATATTTGAATGCTTTTACTAAAAATGGGAGTGGAGAAGAGGGACATTCACAGGACACTTAGCACTGGTCTGAAGAAGGAGTGGGAAGATGGTACCTACAGAAGAGTGTTTCACCGAGGGAATGAACTCCCCTTCAGGAACAGACAGCTGGACACTGTGCCTTCCACTGGCCATGGGCTCTGAGCACCACTTCACACACATTTCAAGCACTGTCAGTCCCAAATACACAAAAATTGAAAATTACCATCTGTCACTCAAATTAATGTTTTTCTTCAAATAAGAGCCTTTGTTTTCAAAACACCTGGGGGTGTTTGCAGTTATTGTAGAGCCTATTACAACTAACATGTACGACCATACACCCACAAGTTATACTCTTGTGCAATGTAAATAAATGCAGCTATCCCAGAAGTTCCTAGACTGAAAAACAATCCTGCTGTAACCATCCTTGATATCAGCTAAATATATATTTCCTGCTACAGCTTTTAATTCACTACAGAAGAGATCAGACTTCATAGCAACAAAGATGATGTCCCTGGGGACTGACTTTCCTTTGAAGAGAGCTTTAATTTATTTATAGCTACACTTTATATTACAAATGACACTGGGAACCCAGATAAGCTCTTTGGAAGAATTGCTCTCCTCTATTAAATTAGCTGCTACCGTTAACTGATTGAAATCTTATTGCAAAAATAAAAGGTTCAGACAAGTTTGCCTTGTAAGAAGGAATTGAAACACCTTCTGTGCTAGGACCTAGTGAGGAAATAAGGATTACAGCAAAGACTACTTTTACAGTTTCTGAATGCCTTTTATGCCAAAAGAAATAAAGAAATCTTTACAATGAGTAAGAGAGCTTTCCAAGAAAGCTTTTTATGATTGGAAAGATATATGAGCCATTCCTGAGATGTTTTGAGCAGGCAGTCAATGCAGGCCTGAAGTGCAAAATGCCTTTGTCTGCTCTGTCCTAGGTTTGCTCTGTGGAGTTTATGTTTTATAAAAAAACATGGGTTCAAAATCCTAGAAAATACTGTGCAGAAGTATAATTATGATTGTTTTTAAAGCACTACTCCTTTCTGCAAAAGCAGCAATTGCAAAGCAAGATTAGTTTGGGTTCTTCAAAGAAAACATCTCTGCATTGTTCTGAGAACTTCCAAATATCTAGAAAACAACTATTTGCTCAAATGATGACCTAGAACCTGAATCTTGGAGAAAAATGGGGTTAAAATGAAAAGTCTATCACAGACATTCTCTATGTTTGTTTGGTGAAGGAAAAAATTTTATATGTGTTAACTTGTGCATGAATGGGAAGACACTGGGTTCATTAAAAGTGTCTTCATTTTTTACTGAGTATCCAGTGAAAGGGTTTTAAAATATTTGCATTAGTATTCACTGTTTCTCTGGCATGAATTTTTCATCTTCCTTTCATTGGATAACCAGTAATTGACTGTCCTGCTCTGTAACCTCAGACAGCTTCCACACAAATTGTGAATCCAACCACAAAAGGCTATAAAAACTGAAATTCATTGGCTGCAAGAAACCTGGCAAAACTTAAACTAACATGACATCCACCTTGGTTTTCTGAGAATAAGCAGTGCTGTTTGAGACTGGTTTCAACAGCGTTTGTCTAAGAGAGGAGCTCACTGTTGCTCATCCAGGCTTCATGTTTTTAGGCCTCCCAAAAACTTATCAGTCAAGTGGAAGAGCCACCACCACAGACAATAATGCAGGTATCAAACTGGTACTTTGCTCTTTAGTGACAGCCAAAAGCTTCCCCCAATCCACACTGATGAATTGACTTGGATGATCACCTGATTAATGAGGCAGGGATTTTGTGTCTATCTCTGGTCTTTTGGGGGACAGGCAGGATCTGAGGTAGTCACTCCCTCTCAGATTCAATGCTCGTCTGCAACATTTACCAAGCCATGTGTCTTCTGAAGCTGTTACTGAACTTGAATCAAAAGAATATGAGTGAGGGCTGGAAAGTGATTTTCAAAGGTTTTGTTTATTTACTGAGCTATTAGGCTCCATATGCACTGGTAAGGATAGAGGTTTGTTTTGTGCTTTAACTATAAACACCTTCCCCATGTGCAACACATAAATGTGTCATCCAAAGGCTGGCATTAACAGGACTTTATTTACTAATTAGTTCAGCAGTTTATTACACTGAAATTTAAATGTACTAATCAAATATTTATTTGTAATCATGTTACATTAATGCTAATTACTGATGTATTTATCGCTTCATGGATTACATTTAAATTTTAATGCTCCAGTCAAAAGTTTGACATTAAATTGCACCTACCTACTTAAAGAGTCTCTAATGTATTGGTTAATTTTAAATACCATTAGACAAATTCTTTTTCTTTTTTTACTGTAAGGATGAATTTTCTTAAAATATTATCTAGATAATTTTGTAATTTTAATCCTGTGGATAAGTATTTCCTGCATCTTTTAAATATATTTTTTTCTTCTTTTGCTTGTATAACTTAGCAAATCAATGTTAGAAAAAAAAAAAAACATAAACAAAAACATTTTAGGCCAGACCATTAGGATGTATTAACTCACTACAAACTTCCAAGTAAAATAAATAGATTTAGATGTAATTCACAAGGGATTATACCTGAGATTTAATTATCAACTACTAATCAGACACTTTTGTTATAAAGAGAGGCATAGCCTGTACCTCAAGACAACAACAAAATAGAGCCCCACATAGCAAGGAAACTCCCAGCCCAGTTCTTACTGAGCCATAAACAATTGTGGCCAGGTTTCTGCATGTCTATAGTTTTGAGGGAGATTTAAGCAGTTTTAGGAAAACACAGGAGGAAAAATAGAAGTAAACAGCTGCAAAAGGAATTGTTCTTCAGTGGAATAATCGGTGTATGAGAACTTGACTGTACATAGAATAAAATCTAATATACTTCACAATTCCAGCTTTCCAAATATTAACACACTTTGTTGTTATCAACTCCCATAAACTCCTATTCAGGGTGAAAAAGCTCCTGAACATAGTTTACAGGCAGGACAGAGACAAATGGAGCTCCAGATGCAAAGATGCATCACCTCCGTGTGGCTGGTTATAAACAACATGGTCCTGAGTCTCCTTTGCTCTGCCAGGTCTGAACACTCAGTTTCATTAACTTCCCAAAGGCAGAGGCACAGAACATCTCTCCGAAGATATGTGAGACGTTTAGAGGGAAAATGGAAATCTTCAAACTCCAAAGTCTGCATGATTTATTTCATGACCTATCGTCCTGCCCTTAGATGCCAGCATTGTGTAACACAGTTTGCCTTTTGTTTCTTTAATAACTGGCCAAGCTATATATTCATATAGCCAATTTCAAGGGGTTTTTGCTGTGTTAGAAATTATCAGTTTCAGTTCAGAATTATCAGAAGCATATTCTGAATGCATTCTGATGTGAGTTCTCTGTTGAAACTTTTTAATTTTTAGAAAACACTAATAATATAAGGCTAATGTGAAATTTTCATTCCCTAAGAACTTATTCAAGTACTTTATCAAAAAGAAATAAAACCTTGTTGCTTTCATAAAATTAAAACACCAAACCAGCTGTCATCTTGCTTTACATTTGCTGGTTTATCTTTCCACTTGGTTCTTGCAGTGTCATTTAGTCTCAACTGAACCTTTTAAAAGCTCCTCAAGCTTGTCTTGATGCTGCTGGAAAGCTTTGCATTTACATAATGTCTAACGTGGTCTATCCTTTCACCCTCAGTGAAAGGTAACATATTTGCCAGTGGCAGAAATCAGATACTCAGAATCCCATCCCACTCTTCTCATCTAGAATCAACTCCCAAAAGACCAAGCTCAGTTTAAAGGAACTTGACGTAGACAGGCCCTGAAGACTTGTACAAATGTATTCTGTTGTTATTGGCTATGCAAAATACAGTTTGGAATTCTATTTAAAATAAAATTCAAATTCAACTAACAAAACAATAAGAGAAGTTTAGATGGGATAGGACATACAATGTGCAGTCCTTCTAGTAAACTGAGGTTCAGAAATGAAGTGTATTTACAGAAGATGATGTTGGGACCATATCTACAGTGCCTCTGCCAGTGCATTTCCTGAAGGAAGTGAATGAATGGGAAGAATATTTCCTGAAAGGGAAATTATGAGAATTTGGAAACAGAACTGAGAACAAAAAGTGCCAAATGGTAAAAGAAACAATAAAAAGGAAATCTTAATTATAAAAAATATGTCTTGGAGTCAGCCATGTATCAGACTCTCAGCATCCCTCCAGGGATCAGAACACAGTAAATCCATCAATGTTTACTATACTCAATATTTACATTGCCCTGGCAGTGAAAAAACTTTGAAGTTGGATAGCCAGGATGTAGGAATATCAAGGTTTACAGCAATTTTCACTGTTGCACAGACAGATGTTGCAGCAGAAGGGCAAGAAATTTGCACTTTCAAATCGACTTTAGAATTTCTTATTGCTATGCACATAAGCAGTTTGTTAAGAGAAGAGCTCTTTCAGCCAGCAGTTTCCTTGAAGAACTGTAGGACCTGTGACCTAACACAGAGCCAGATGTGCTCACCTGACCCAGCCCACCCCAGAGAGCTCAGAGTGCCCATTGCTGTGGTTAGCTTGCCCTGCCCTCAGACATGCCCTACCCCCAACAAACACTTCCTGCACCCTTGACACGGACCAGGCGTTAAGACAATCAGTGAGATTCTTTCCCTGCAGTCTGTGGTGGAAGATGACAAACCCCCAGAGGCAATGCCAGGGACAAGGGCCCGGGGAGGCTGAAGGGGCTGGGGCTGGGAGGAACAGCAGGACACAGCACAGGCTGCCCAGATTTGAGGAGCTGACAACACCAAAAAGAAGAAGGGAAATAATTAAGTCCAGCACAAGTCTGATTTTGTGAGCTAGTCTTTATTACTGCTCTTCTGAAAACTGTGCCAGAGCTAATTAATGTCACCTGTGACAAGATGGCCCTTTTTAATGAACTTGCTTTTTCTGCCCTGCAACTGAGCTGTGCCCCTCGCATTCTGAGTGCAGCATCACCCACAGACACCATCACCTTTGCCAGAAATACTGCTGCAAGTTTGGTATGCCATTGCAATGGTGATTTATTCCATCCAAAATTTATTTCAGCTACTGACTGAATAATGCAGGATATTTATTTGTCTGACAAATGATTAAAAAAAGAATTTATCACCTCCTTTTTTTTGGACCTTTCGTCTGTACATCACATTCTGATATTTTCTCATTCTAAACACAAGCAAAACCTTTCTGTTCAAATGGGTATTTTCTTGATTTTGTAAGCATTAATATGGATTTCAGTATTTATAAAAAATTACTAAACCTTAAATCTTCTTTAGATAAAAGTTTTTTTTGTTTACTTTCATAACCTAGCCATTCTTAGAACTTAATGAAAATACTTCTTTTTTAATAAAAAAGTAGGTCAGATTTTCATTTAACCAAGAAAAGGGTAGCAGTATGCTTTTACCTGTTAATGTACTAAACTCTACAGAAGTAATAATATATGAAGAGGTCAATTCCCACTGGTGCTGCATTTTAATTATATACAGTTATCCCCCAAATTAATTTTTTCCTGCCAGCTGATTATCATAATTTAAGTCCTTCAACAATCACAATTATTTTTAACATACTGCCTTTCAGATGTCTCACAGTCCATGTCAATATTTTTACAAATGACTCCAAGGACAAGAAAAATCCCACTACTAAATAAAACACAAAGAAAAATACTTGCTTCATGATCCAGTAAACCATGAATAAAAAGGAGTTTTCCTCAGAGCTGAGGATACACTGTGCTGAAGAAACCTCAAATCTTGCTAGAACATGGTCCAGTAGGTTTCTTTACCAACAGACATTACAGATGTCATTGAGTCCTAAAAGCAAAGCAAATTCCTTAGCAGCTGAGTACAGCACAGTGTCCACCCTAAAGCTCCCCTGGAGAAGGGAGATGCACACACAAAACCCCGGGGAGAACTCAGGGCCTCCCCTGCTGCCCAGACCCAGCACCAGAGCTGCTGTCAGACCCTGCCCCAGCTCTCTGCACATCTCCTGTTCCAAAGGCAGCTCCCAAAACTGTGTCAGGCACAGGTCACACACAAATGTCAGTCCTCAGGGTGCACAACTCACCTACTGAGTCAGTCCTTTATTATACTACTGATAGCTCAGGGGTTTGTTTTGTTTTCTTGTGCTTCATTTGCTTTCTTTGTTTCATTTAGTAGCCAAGGACTGCATAGAAACACTTAGAAAGCACAGGGCCCTGTGTCACATAACTAAATAAACCACATTCACTAAAAATATTTACTTTCACCTTCTACTTCTTTATTTGTGTTCAATCCTCTTTAATTTCTTTCTGCATCACAAAGATGATAAAATTTCTGCATTAAAAAGCAACACGGATGGAGATCAGTTTAATTTCAGACATTGCAATTTCGTAGACAGATAATGGGAGTGAAAGTGCACAGAAGTGTCCACTTTTCATTTCCTATGTGTACAGTGAAATTCCCCCCCATTCAAATGAAACAAGGCACTCAAACAGGTGAATAGTTAAAAGCAGGTAGGAGATCAGCTGGTTTGCTACATGTGTATATTTATAAGGAGAGCCACAGGCATCATGGCAATGTAACTAGTATGAGACTGAGGCATGTAGAAAAGAAAATTAGATCTGATTTTTGAGGCTATGACATGGTAGACATTGGAAACCCTTACCCACTTTCTAAAATAGGGAGGCTATGATCCAAGTTGTATAAATATGATGAAAATTAAACCCAAGTAAAACCTAAATACATTTAAGGTTTTTATTATCAACTCATTAAGAAGTAAAATTTAAAGAAATTAATTTTCCACTGCTCTGAGTTGAGTTCATAAGCAGAACCTTTTGCACTAACTTTTAACTGATGGTTCCTGGCTGCACAGGGTGTTGGGCTGTTTGTATTTAATTTCTTTTTACTTGGAATCAATATGTTCAAGATTTGATATTGTGGGCTGCCTTCATATCCCAGATGGCCTCCCTGAAATATTGGTCCACCTCCTGGTTCCACCTCCCTACAAGATGTTTTAGGAGGAGGTTTGTAGACTATATCAAGCAATGTCTCCAGATAGTTACCCAGTGCTATTTGAAAGCTCAGAAGTTGCAGCCCACCCAGCCACAGAAATGCAGTCAGAGAGCATCAGAGGATAAATGGGGCTCTGCAGGCAAAGAGGTGATTTAGGAAGTCTGCTGAAAAACTTAAGCTGAAATTTATGTGCTTTTAGAGAATACAGTTTGAAGCTCACAAAAGCTGTGGTTCCAAAAACCTCAGAGCAGAAGAAAGAAGATGTTGGCTCACGGCAAACATTTTGCTCAGCTGGAACTCTGGCTAGAGCTTACTTTCTTTGCAGTCTGAACATATCAGAGAAAACAAACTGAGACTGAGATAAAACTTAAGACTGGGATTTAGCTTCTGTATCCAGCCCTTTATACTGCACTGTCTCTGCTCTATTAAAGGGCTCACTCATCTCCCTTCACAAAAGTCCAGCATACACTGTATAAAAAAATACTTCCCACTCCTCTTATTTCTGTGTTCAAAGGGAATCTGAAGATTCTTAAGAGTTATCAACTTTCAAAACCAAAAAAAAATTTTTTTTCCGCAACCTGCCAAGCTCATATGTGAACTAGAGCATATCATTCCACAGCAGCTACAACCCACTAGCCCAAGTCAGCTCAGTCACTGTCAGACAGAATGAATCTCAAAGATCTCTCCTGATTTGGGTTCATTTTTCAGCTGTCAAAACAGAGGCTATCACTATTGCTGTCAGGATTATCATCTGAATTTGAGGAAGTATTTTCCTACTTTTACTGTTCACACCAGTCTAGGTTCTTCCAACACAACAGCTTTAGAAAAGACAAGTAGTTGCTTTGGTAGAAAAAGCAAATTACACAAAAAGAAACAGAAAAAGTTGGAAACTTTTCAAAGTTTTCTTTTGAAATCTCATTCCACTTGTCACTTAGGAAACACAAGTCCGCTTTCCCCAAATGGCAAGGTTCCGTGCTCACTGAAGCAGCTCAGTTTCTGCCACAGTATTTAGGATTGAGAAAAATGAGATTTCCAAAGCTTATTAATTGCTAAAAATATGTTTCCAAAGGGAAAAAAATGCAACACAATGCATCAACGTCATTCCAAGTTTCCAGAAAGCCTGAAATACTAGCTTTGACTTAGCTGAAATATAATCATACAAGTGTCAATTAATTGTTTCCCTAGTGATCAAGCTTCCAGGCTTTGCATCTGTTGTAAATCCCTGCTAATTCCCAGACCTAATGCAGGACCAGAAACCTGAGCTGTCACTTGGCCCAAAAAATGACAGGCTTTTCTTGAGAGAGTACTTAATACTTTTCCTCTTTAAATTCTGTTGCACTTTGAATCTGAAAACTAAATAGAGCTGTAAAATAATCAGCTGTAAAGTAAAAATAGGTCCAACAGGGATGTTATTTGTATAACATTTGTGTGTTTGAATTGCCACTAATCTTTGAAAGTTATCTATTGCCAAGAGCTCTGTTACCTGTAGGGAAGATCCCAGGAGAATTGGGAAAGCCAGGGTAATTTGTTGCAAGGATTTAATCAATGTAATTGTGCAGTGTGCAAGAGCCTGGTTTCCACCCTCAGTTTGTGTGTGCTTCTTTTTGCTTCTAGTTCAAGACTTCCTGCAGGAGGCTATTTTCTCCTTTGCTTTTTTTCCAAAACATTTCTCTTGAAACCTTCAAGAAAAAGAATGTGTCCTGGAATTCAATACTCATTCAGCATCACTCACAATTTTACTCCAGAATAGTCACATAAAACCATATTTCTCTTATTTACTCGTCTATGGCTATGACTTCTCCTCCAAAGCCCTGTAATTACTAACAATTTTAGATCCAGTTTTTATTTAATGGAAGCTGAATATAATCTGTTCTGGTGTGCCCCAAAATACAGCAACTTTAATCAGACTTATCACCTTTATTAGAGTGATTTAATAACCACTTTATTGATTTAATTCATATCAGAAAGCATCTAAAGTTGGCAGAGTTAAACCTCTTTGAACATTACCTTTTTAATTCCAGGAAGAGCACTGACTCCTGGCTAGAAAAGCTCCACTCTCCATATACAAATGCAGGCTCTGAACTTTTACCCACCACAGTCTGCATTTTTCCATATGCAGCGAACCCAGTCACAGTCATCCATAATGCTGGGGAAAATCTGTTGGTAATGAGAAGCAGTTTTGTGCTGCAAAGATGCACAGATGAAACTAAATACAGGAGCTGGCCTGGGTGTAAATTCTTCCTGCTCAGAAAGCTAAAGCCATACTCAGCACACACAGGCTCCCAGGCTCCAGGTCACAGCTCAAGACATACATTGGGGGTTCCAAGTCCTACCGAAGGAGAAGGTGAATTAGTTTGTGCCTCAGTGCCTGAGTAAATTAAGTACAACGGTACCAACTTCAATGGAGCTGGTGCAGATTAAAGAAAAAACAGGTAAGCAAAGAAAAGAAATTCAGATCTTATAACCTCATTCACTTTTACGATATATATGTAACTGTGCTGATTTGAAATGGAAGAAGCATCCTAATTGAGTTTATATTAATTAGTGAATTTTTCCCACAGTGAGACAGGTGTGAAAGTAGATGTCAGGTGTCTCTGCTCAACCTTCTTTCAAGCAGTGATTGGCAAGAATGATTATGGCTCAAACAAAACATTTGTTACTGCCTGAAGGAATAATTTGAGTAACACTTCTTTATTATCTTCTTCCATATCCAAACACCAATGGTTTTTATGCCTATTAAATTTGTAACATATTAGCACCTTACCATTTGTCTAAAGTGACTATAACCTTAATTTAAGCACCAGCTAACAGGTAGGTTCTCTGCTCCAGGTACTCTCCTTTTGGGAAAAACACACAAGGAAGAAAGAGAGAAACTACATTTTGCTTAAGCAAATAATTTTGCAGTATCTTGCTGAGAATGCTGCATGTCTCAAAAGTTATTCCAGCATTTCAAGAATGGTTACTAAAAGGATGTAGAACGGGAAGCAGGTAAATCATTTCCACCTTCTATGGGAAGGAAGTGCAGAGGAGACCTTGCATTTATCAGGATCTACTCCGTGTTTCCAACTCTGCTGTAAACTCTGGAGCAATGTGTGTTCCGTGGCAGAAGAAGAGTTGCAGGACCTGTCTCTCTTGGAATTGCTCTTTAGCAACAAGATTTTACAGCCTGAGACACTGGGCAGATTCCCACCTCAGCATCCCGGGAGCTGCAGCAGTCTGTCTCCCATGAGCTGACACATGAGCCTTTCACCCACTTTCCCTGTCCTGGGATTCCTGAACTTTATCCTACAAGACTAACAAACTCAGGAATTGCAGTTCTGGGAATCATTACACAAACCCAACATGGTGACCTGTATACACTACACTTCTCTGAAGGTAAATACAACAATAAACTTAACAATCAAACAAAAAAAAAGACACAAAAAAACGTTACTCTTATTCACAGCTGGGTCAGGATTAGTAAAACTCATGTGGATTCTATGGATCTGGGAGAGCTTATTTTTATGAAAAAATTGATCGAGATAAAATTTATGCTCTGCTGTACCTCAGTAAATCTGCAGACTTTAAGCCACTTCAGTGGAATTGCTGAGGATTATCAGCAGAATAATTAATATGGTGGTTTAACTGGGGAGTTTGCTTCAATGTAGATCAATTTCCAGGCTTATACATATGGCACTTCTCACACTGTGATTCACAGATTCTGAAACCAAAATGAAAGATGACATCAGCTAACAAAGCAGCTCCTAATGTATGTAGATATCTTACATGAGTAGCAACGATTTTTTTTCCGAGGAAGAATATCCTTATATCCCTTTAAATTTAACAACATAAATGTTTCATTCAGTTTTGGTATGTGTTCATCTGTCTTCACTGCATTCAAGTATTTTTCAAATAAACCTGTTATTTATTAGGACAACTGGAAACTGACCTGGTAAAATCATCTATGTTAACTCCATTTACTATTTTATGCTTAAATTCCTGTCCAAAACATAGATGATAATTAAAAGAAAAGCATGTGTTCACCAATTTTTGATTCATAAGACACTCAATGTCCTTTTAATGCTAACTTTTTCTATAAGAAGCAGTAAATTGTAATAGGGAGCAAAATGGAATTATGGTACATGAAACAGAAATAAAAATGCAACTGATTGAACGCATATTTACAGAAGTTTAAGATGGGTAATATTCAGCAACAGAATAACAAACATCCAGTTTCAGGCATATCCTTGTTATCCTGCCAGGTGATGCACACTTGTTTGAAATAAGGCAAGGAAGTAGAAAATAACCTTTATTATGCAGGTCTCCAAAAGCATTTCTCTGGGTCAGTGTCTGATTTGATGTGGTGCATGCAGACACATGCAGCAAATGGAGCCCTACAGCTTGGAAATCTTACAAAAATGAGAAAAATCCCTCATCAATGTTGCCTTGAATTCAAGGAAGAAAATAAAGATTTCCCATGTTTTTGGGGGCCTCAGGAGATGCAGAGGTGGTTAGGGGCCATCCTCGCTTTCCTCTCCTCCCCAAGCAATACCAATACAGCAGCAGCAGGTAGTGGCCCTGGGCTGGGTCCCATTGTGCTTCTCAAGAAAGGCACAAACAGGGTAAAATTCACATCTAAACTGGCACAAGCAGCAAGACAAGATTGACAAGAGGCTTTGGCATCTCCTTCTCTGAGACGAGGCACGGTAACAACTGAGCAGGCTTCATGCACTCACACGTGGATTTCATGGCTGTCTTTTGGTGTGGGTTTTTCCCCCATGAGGATAGGCATATATTTCTCTCTCAAGTCAGTAGTCTAACACAAATGTAATATTTCAAATTAAATCCAAGACTCGTGGACAAGCCTTCCTTTGGATCTGGATTTGCACTGTGCCCACTGGAAGAGGCTGTCAGGGCCTTGCACACCTTTGGACACAAACAACAAAAGTGTTTGTATGGGAACTGCTGTGCCCCTGAAAACTATCAGCATAACACAAACCAGAATAGAAACAGAGCTCTATTAACCAAAACCTTAGTGGCTTTTTTTGAAGATCAAAAGATGATAAGCAGACCTATCAAATTTTAATTCCAGGCTAACATCTATCTTCTTATACAGATGTGTAAACTCCACCACTTCAAATCCAGAGCATATAATTAATCCATCCACAATAGACTTAAATTTTTCTGCTTTTCCTTTGTAGGAAGCCAGACTTTTATTTGCACTATGTTACCTCTGATCCATGAAGTAACCCAAGGGCGTGTCTTACTTCTCACCAAATCCCTGTCTCATAAGTTTTTCATAATTTCATAACTAAACCTACATGAACCAATGACAAGAAAAATAAAATAAATTACAACAACAGCAAACCCCCCCCC
>VZTN01003810.1:5276-137528 GCA_013400515.1 Erpornis zantholeuca | reverse complement strand
TCTCTGCCGTAGCTTCTCCCTCTCCCCTCCACTCTCTCTGACAGTCCATCCTTGCATGTCAGACTACAGGATGGAATTAAGGATCCTAATTCACTAGGAAAAGCATTTTCTACTGTAACCACCCAAGAGAACCTAGCAGTGTCTCTTCCTAAGTATTTCCCTCTCTTTTCTTGACTTCTCTCTTCCTTTCCCTTGTCACTCAAAACCTATTCAAAACATAACTGTATAAGAGAAATGAGATTAAAAAAAAGAAAAAAAAACCCACTGAAGTAAAGCTCTCATCAAACTTGTTGCATATGTTAATTGGGGAACTTGAAATGTTCTGTTTATGGAGCTGGACATCTGCACAAATCTTCCTCAAGTGCTGGATCAGATGAGGATGTTTCCCATTTCTAAATGTGACCAACCAAACTAGTGGGTACCATGCTTTTCAAACTATGAGGCATTTCAAACATGAGAAGAGACTCAAGCAGTGAAATTAGGAACAAGCACTGAGCATCATTCCCTGGATAAAACATCCTATTTTATAGGGAAGCGGGAAAATTTTCAAACCTATTTCAAAATTAACTCCAATACTCAAACTGGTACTTTTATAGCCCAATGAAAAAAAATTATATAAATTTACATAAATGATTTGTTTTTCTTCTCATATATATTTTAAGCAATTTCTGTCACCTAACCTTTAAAGTAAGATTTTGCCCAGTGGGGGAAGTGGCCATGCAGTTAAGATTTATCCCTTGCTCCATCATTTTGATGATTCTTTTTTTAAACACTTAAAGCACTTGAAATAATGCCCATATTCAGCTGTTGTTTTCTGGTTATAGATGTGGTTTAGTATCTCTTTATGTTCCTGCTTTTAAGGCATTTATATTTTAGAGTAATCACAGGCAGCAGAGTGCACCTGATCTAGTGTCTCTAATGGAACTGAAATGACTCTTTCTTGCAATTTAGAGTTAGTTCCTCCTTTTTCCCTTTTTTTTTTTATTTTGTTAAATCTAATACTTTGTGTGGCTGACAACTGCAAACAAGAAGCCATATGCAATAAGGGAGCAGACTTGAGCATGAACAAGTATCAAATGATCTCTGCTTAACTATACTCTGGCAACACCCAGCTCTCCCAAACTTTTAACTGGTATACAGGAAGATACAAGAAAAGAACAGGAAATCAAATATTCATGCCTTTGATGCCTCTAGGCAAGCCTTCCAGGTCCTTGGATGCTTCCAGCTTTTCCAAGGAAATGTTTTCTCACTCTGGTATCATGAGGTGCTGGCATTATACTCGAAGGTACATCAGGTGAAGTTTCACATTGCAGCAGAACTTGGAAAACCAATTATATTCTCACTACTCATTAGCCAATAACTGAAACCATTTTAAGCCAGAACCATGAACCAAAAATAGCCTTGTACTGCCAATATTAGAGCTGACTGCCACAAGTCAGAGAAATATTATAAAAGGTACCATGTTCTCCTGATAGAGTAGTTACTTTTCTACTCCTTCTAGAAGCATCCTCTCGTTAATTTCTTGTTTAGGTACATGGAAGAGCACAGGAGAGGGGAACAGACCACTGCCTACCCTGGAGGGACAGCGGGAAAGCTCAGGAGGCTGCTTGTCCATGGCTAATGCAGGCCAGGACAAAAGAGGTAACAGAGAAGGAGAGAATTGCTTTTTCTGCATGGACAAATGGGGATTCTCTTCCTCAAAGCAAGGAAATACAAGCTGCTGTGAAAGTTCAGGGGATATAGATGGGCAAACCAAATCCCTTCACGGAAAAGGTTTGTGCTGCCCCTCTGGGCTCAGGGAAGAGGACTTCTGAGCCACACCTTAGCTAAGCACAGCTGTTAGCCTGGGGCAGTACAACATCACAAGAGAAAGCACACTTACAAGCAGGACTATCTTAAGCTATTAAAGGCTCTGGGTTACTGCTGACAACATGCTTGGGGGCTAAGACACATCAGCAATCAACATCACACTTAACTCCAGTGGATGAATCTAAGTTACAAACTGAAATTATGGGGGAGGGAAAAAAATTCTGCATTCAGTGTAATCCTGAAGGGAGTCCAGAAAGGAATATTTCAGTCTGCAGGTTTTGCTGTTATCATCTCCTTTCACTCATCCTTATGTGTCCCTTTGAAAAGCACTTAAATACACAAGAATACATTATGATGTCTGTGTTTGCAGAAATGATCTAACTAAAAACCTCTAAAATGTTAGTAATTTAGTCTGAACATAGGGAGTGAGGATAATACCTTACAAAAAGCACAAGTGTAATTTGCATTCCTCAAAGTGTTTGATATCGGGGTAGTGTTCAGTTATAAAAAAAGGCACAGACAATAAATGCAGCCAAAGAGGAAAGAAAATCGTTTGCTATTATTGCAATTTCATTTCTTTTTGTTTTAGCAATACATTAAAAAGTATGGCCCTTAGCACAACTGAAGGGAAGAAATGCTGAAGAACTGAACTTTAAGAATATAACCAGGACTTTATGTCTACCAAACTGCTCAGCTCACTTATAATTTAAAACACCTTCACAATTTGCCAAGACATTTGCAAGGACTGGTTGCAATCACAGCAAAGGCTAACACATCTCATACACTCCTGCACAACCAAAAATCTTTGTTCAGGTCAAGGACTTGACACCACAGCCTCAGCTTGGATCTCAACAACAGGTTGGAGAAAGAAGGGCCTGAAAACTCCCCCAGCCCCTTCAGTTATTGTAACTTTGCTTTCAGAGCTATATATGAGTGATCAAAATCAGAGGAAATGGAATTTACCCTACAGCTACAGAGAGGTTTTTCTTCACAATATCTATGTTGTTCGGAAGCATGAGGAAATAGATACATATATATACAAAATTATACTAAAAAATAAGCCATGAGTTTAATTTTGGTTGGGTTATTTTTTTTGGCAAAATTTAAAAGAACACATTCTTCTAAAAAAGGGAACTACTCATACAAGAAAAAAGGCAAACACAAAGGTTATATAAAATTTTCAATATTAATATTCAATGATAATTTACACAATACTTTCAACACCATATTTCCTGTTACCCAGTTTTTAAAAAAATAACAATTCTATTACTGATACATATCAATATAGTAAAATATTTTCCTGATAAATTATGCATCCCTATCTGTATACTTGTCATGCAGCTTTAATGGAAAATATTTAAAACATTTCCATGAGAATGGAGCATATTTCTACTGTTCTCATTAATATCCCAAGCAATTTTCTGCTTGTTGATCAACTTTCCAGTTTAATGAATACCAGGAGATGTGGGTGATTACATGGATCTTGACAGGTGCATGTCTCCTGTTCAGACAGCATTTCCCACAAAGAATTCAGTAATATACAATATGGTGCAATTCCTTATAGCACCAAAAATTTCAGTAAATCACTGAAAGAAAAATATTTTTGCTGGAAGAGATCTTATACAGTATCTATTCTTCCCTTCTATACAAGGGAAAATAAGAAATTAAAAGAAAGAATAGACGTAGGCCTAAACTTCCTGTGATCACAGTTGAAAATAATAGTTGGACATTTTAAGTCTTATGTTAAGTGCCAAGAGAAAGAATTTTCCCTACCTGAGGCAGGCAATGGGGCATTTTTTTCTTCCCCTTTTAAATACTTTGACAGCAATAAAAGCTGTACTAAATGGAATATCGCTTCCACAGAAATGAAACTGTCACTGGGCACACAGAGCAGGCAAAACCTAGTGAAGGTTATATAGAAGTCTGACTGCAGACAATGTTCATGCCATAAACTTCTAAGGCAGAGCTGGACAGAGATGCCAAAGGGGGCCCCAGACCTTTCACTTCTTTCTAGAAATCTCTGGTTTTGTCTTAATAATCCTTGAGAAACAGTTCTGAGACCCCTGACAAACCAACCCGAGCATGCAAAGAAGACATATGATGACCAGATGGCCCAGACCCTCAGCCTTCAGCGCCCATATGTTTCCAGGGTATTTTCAGATTGCTGCTAAGGACTGGGGCTTTGGAGTGGTAAAGATCCTAGTTGGCAGGAAGAACCCTTACAGATGCTGGAAATAACACTTTCACTGCAGAAAGATCTCAACTAAGCACACATTGCAATAAGAATTAAGCTGACTTACTTCATATCCCTGAGACAGCAAAAAACTGCATTTCTCTCTGATGTCCAACAGATGATACTAATTTTTTTTTAACTTGGTTTTGGATGAGCAAGTCTAGAGTTTAAACAGTATTCTTATGATTGTATTCTTCTGGTTGACAATACTGGACACTATTGAAATTGAAACTATTGAAAAATAGTAATAAAATAAATCCTATCAATTTTGGTGATGCCTTTATCTCTAGATTAACAGCCAAGAAAAAAAAAAAAACAACTTCAAACTACAAACAATGCTTCCAATTTCCTACAAATCATTAAAAACTTTTGAGGCATAGAAAAACAACATATTTTATTAAGCACTGAACATTATACAGGGCTACAAGAATGTAAAAATTTCTGTAAGAATAATTTAAAGTATTGTATGCATTTCATAGAATCAAAAGTTCATCTTAACAAAAGTTTAAAACATTTTATAAGTTTGTATTTCAGAAAAGCTTTCCACAGCTCACAGATCACAAGACTAGTGACAGATAATACCTGAGGCACTGCTATTCAGCAGTCAGCAAGACTCTTAGGCCAGCTGAGATAACTGGGCAAAAAAATTACTTTCTATAGTTTTTCCTGTATTAAGTGATAATGTTTTTTGGATTAGCAGCATTTATTGCTTATCCTCTCATTAAGAAATCTCCCATAGAGTATAGAATCACAAAGGTTATGGATCACATGTTCCAAGCCCTGTGCCATGGGCAGGGACACTTTCCACTAGACCAGGCTGCTCAGGTCCCCATCCGGCCTGGCCTGACCATGAGGAACATTTGGCATTTGTTGTTGCATAACATCTTCCCCAGAGTCCCTTTACCTAAGAATAAACAAACACATATGGGCTGAAATCCTGACTTCATCCCCAACAACAGAAGCTTTTGTTATTAATGCTGTAAGTACAGGGCAAGATATATTAAGCTATTCCCAGTGATTTTACTCACTTTTTGGTGAACTAAGAAAACAGATGAATTAGTTCACTGAACCACTATGGATGTGCCTAGCTCTGTTTGTAGCTGATGAAGAAAACCAGGCAATTTTAGAACATTATGTAGCTGATCACATGAAAACATCTCCTTGAGGGTGATGCTAATTAAATCTTAGTTTTCACTGAGTTTATAAACTAGATCTCCAGCAAGTCCAAGGGGAACAGAACATGAATAACTCAGCAACTCATCACATCTTGTTTATTTATAAAATCATGCAGCTTAAACTGAAACATTTCCATTATAGCAAGCTGAAAATCCAAAAGTAGAAATATATGCCCAAGGGTCTGGAAGAGTAAAAGTCTTTGAAGAATTATATCTTTTAAAGCAGTGCATTTATAAACATGTAAATATTTGTCAGATAGGTCAATAGCTTGAAATAAAATATGAGATGGTAATAGTGTTACAGTTTGCCCTGTCTACTCATGGTGGGCCTACCGTGAATAAAAAAGCACCAAAAATTCCTCTATTTCAGTCTCTAAGTGTCAGAAAAATACTGTGGCACTGAAGAAAGAGGCCCAGGAAATATTTGGGCAGTGCAGCTTCTGCCCCAAGTGACATGAGAGGGATCACCTGGGGCATAGAGACCTCACCTCAGCCACAGCAAGTCACCTCTTCTCTTTTAAAGCAGAATATGCTTGGACACATTAAATCTCTGTGAAATCTCTTGAATCTCTCTCCCTTCCCCCTTGCTCTTCCCATGCACCATATTCACCAACCCCAAAGTTTCCTGAGTTACAAAGTTACAAAATTCAATCATTCCAGAAAGTTATCCATGGCAAGGCTTGACTAACCATGAATGAGGTTAATATGGGCTGCAGCCACTGTCACTGATATGAAATTATGATGTATTTAGACTTCTCAGCATTCAACTTTATAAAAACCAAAACCTTCTTATATATCAATAAACAGATTCAATCTGGATCACTCCCATTAATGTGCAATTATTTCTATTTGCAGTTGGCAGTGTATTGCCACAACACTCAAATAACACAGCAGATGTTAATGTCCATAAATCCTCTCTTGTGACTATTCCACTGCTTAATGCTCCAGTTTTCTATATCTAAAAATAATACATTTTGAAAACTGTGTTTATAGTTACAATTAATATCTTTATTCCTTTCTGAGGTAACCAAAATAAAGATACCCTTGTATTCCTAATGAGCTCTTTTAGCCTTTTTTTAAATAAAATTAAATCTATTCTATAATGCTATAGAAAAACACAATGAAAATTATTTAAAATATTAAAACTAATATTAGAAAGGTATCAGTCTCAAAGACAAAGGAATAAAGTATATTTATCATCCACTACATAAAGAACAGACAAATTGTTCTTAAGTATGAATTTTCAGAAGCGACAAGATTTACAATTTTATACCTTGATTTATGGATTCTGAAGTCAGGAAATGTTAAGTGATTTTTCAGAAAGAAAAATAATTAAAGAAAGCATCAAAAACTATTCACCCCAATGTGAAAGCACTCCAGGTAATCTCCATTTCTCACACGTAAGTAGGAATTGTAGGCATTTAACTATTTTACTGCTCTAATGCCATCTGACATGATACTTAATATATAAAACCCCCCTGAAAATGCTATGATTTGAAATGTCCAAATTCAGCATCAAATTCAGTCTTCACCTATATACTGGCTTCTTACACAGGAATGTATAAGTCCCTACAGAGTAACAGGATTTTGCATGGTGGTCTGACACTGTGGTAATTTTACTGGAAAGATCTTGAATGCTGCAACCTGCCACTGAATTTTCCTTCTTCCCCACAGCTGCACCACACTGGCAACCCAGAGTTATACAGAATCACAGGGGGGGTCAGGTTGGAAGGGAGCTCAGCAGATCATCTGGTCCAGTGAGGGAGACCCCCCCACTCTCTGGGAAATCTATTCCAGTGGACAGTAAAATTCTTCCTCGTGTTCAGTTGGAACTTCCTGGGCATCAGTTTCTGCCCGTTGCCTCTTGTGCTATTGCTCAGCACCACCGAGTAGAGCCTGGTCCTTCTCTGACCCCTCCCTGCAGAGACTTGTGTACATTGGTGAGGTCCCCTGAGTCATCTCTTTTTGAGGCTGAGCAGGCCCAGCTCCCTCAACCTTGCGGTGGAAGAGAGATGCTCCAGTCCCTTCATCATCTTTGCAGCCTCCGCTGGACCTGCTCCAAGAGCTCCTTGTCTCTTTTGTCCTGAGCAGCCCACAGCTGGACACAGCACTCCAGATGTGCCTCACCAGGGCACACCTAGATCAATTTATATTATATCCTATTCACTCCCGTGAAGGGATGGGCAATTAGTATAATGTGGAATTTTTTTTTTTTTGTTCCCTGAGTGCATTACTTTATTATTTTTACTGTAGAATTTCATCTCTCTTTTGAGGGTGGGAGAGGTATCATAAAAAAAAGAAATAAAAAATTCCACCTTCAATGTCATTCCACACTTTCTGCCCAGCAATTCAATTTGTCCTGTCTGTTGACAATGCCACACGTCTTTGAATCTTTAGTAAATTTACACAGAATACTACACTTTTTGTGCCAAAACCATTACTAAAAACATTAAACAAAATTGGTTCCAAGACTGATGTTCAGGAACTCTATTAAATAATCTTTCAATACATTCTGCTTCCTCGTTTTAACATGATTTATTCTGAGTCAGGTTTATCACTCCATTTAATGCTTATTTTCTGGAAAGTGTACAGAAATATAAAATAATTCAATTCAACACCCTGGCTCGAAAAGCACTTGTTTGTGTATGTAGCCTACAGTTGATGTATTAAATGACAATAAAATGGACAAAACAACCTTACTGCACTAAAAGTTACTGCCAATATACGGCATTGTTAAATTAAAAATTAATTGCCTGAAGAAACACGCAGAAATTCATACATGCATGCTTCAATTTTTTTATTTAGGGTTGCTTAATAATTTATGGCTTAAGTAAGAACATGCCTCCTTCAGCATAAAAATGCTAATTGCATTAAAGAAGAAACAATCCCTGGTGCACAGAAGCGAGCATTACAACTTGTTAGTCAAAAATTAATACTCAGCACTGTAAGTCATTTTTATTAACTTACTCTACAGTTGCAATGGCTGCACAATTACAAACAGTGAACTATTCCTTAAGACCTGAGATAAATGATCAAGTTAATTTTTACTTTAGTAAAATACTTTGTTACTTCAATCTCATTACCAAAGACTGGAGTCCGGAATGAAAAAATATCACATTTTTCCACAATTTTGCAGTGTTTTTACAATTTCTGCTTTACGTCCTACCCACTGTTGTGCTTTCAGTACTGAAATCAGTGAGCAGAGACCATTATAGTACAAAAATTAATGAACTGGTTTTGGTTTTTCCCCTCTCTAGCTGAAAAAAGTCAGCTTCAGCAAAATATTTCCTTAATTTTGAGTGCATTAAGGCCTCTTTTTTAAACTCAGACACTTTCAAGTGACACTTTTCTTCAGACGTTTTGAGGAATTTTCATATGTTCCTCTTTTTTAAATAAAGCAACCTGGCCAAAGTTTGCTGAAAAACTGCCTAATTCACACTTATTTCTGGCAAAACCTTTCACCTTTGTCACAATTAAGTGATGTCCCACGTTTAAAAAAAAAAAAAAAGAAAAGAAACCAAAACTGCTAACAATTACCATATTGTAGTAGAAGTCTTATCTTCCTCTGTGCACAGAACATACACATTCCTGCCTTGCTTTACCTCTTGATTTGTGCCACCACAGCAAAACTGGAGTGTGTGCATAAAGGGCACAGAGCTCTTGCCACACCTGACAGTGTTTGGGATTCTGATCCTCTGATAGGACTGTGCCAAAGTCTCCTATAAAAGTGCTCTACAGAGAAACCACCCTGAGGCAAAAGGGCTCCTTTCACTGCACAGATAGAGAATCATGTGGTGGTTGGGAGGGCGTGCCACTGGGACAGGACAAAGGATAAATTTGGGAGAAATATAGGTAAAAGATGGAGAAATACCTCAGGAGGGATTACACATAAGCTACAGTTGGCTAAAAATGCCCTTCAGAAAACAAAATTTCTGGAGGCTGCAGGTGTTTCCTGGGAAAATATTTTTGTTTTTTTTTTTTTTATTCTCGGAATCCTTTTTTATTCTCTTACCTACGTATTTGCTGCTGAGGAGGATGAGGTGCCGTGAGGACACCGATCCGATGGGGAGCATACCTTTTTGTGGTAAGGAGGTTACAAACAGCTCAGCAAACAAAAGTGTAGAAAACAAAGCTCTGGTTTGGGGATGTGTATTGGCATCCTGTGGCTTCTCACCACTGAGTGCTCTGCAGTTCTGCACAGCAATGACACAGCTCTCTGCAAAGAGCTCCCCGCTCTGTGCAGATCCAGGCTAAGAGCTGCCCAGCACATCCCTGTGGGATTTTGTCTGGGATACTTGCACTGCAGCTCCCTGTGTCTACCATTAGGGCAAACTGCAGCATGGTGAAACACCTCACTGACCCAAGAGATTACAATCACAAGATGTCATACACAACTAAGGAAATAACCATACACCTTCTCCAGAGTAACGTTTTTCAGCTTTCCAAACAGGAAAACATGGTTTGGGAAGGAGTGCATCTGATTATTGTCAAGAAGGGTTGCTCTTTACTGGCAGACTTTAATTTCTTAAAATAGGTAAAGTTTTGTTCAAACGTTTCATAAAATATCACAGGTACAAAGTTAATTTCATTTTAAGTGCAAAACATTGTTTTGATTACTTGATCAAAAGCATAGAGATTTTATTTCCCATCAGAACACACTACTGTGGAGAATGTTGACCAAATGAACTCTTTCCTTGTTTGTGTCTCACCTAATTAAGCATTGTAATTATAAACAGCTTCAGGCTGTCATAATTAGGCTCCTGTTGATTTTACTACTGTTGTATCACACAACGTTCTGCTCAGTGTCCAGTCACATTGGCGCTGCACAGTCTGTCCTCTAAAACTGCTGGCAACTGGGTAGCAGTGCAACTCTTCAAAACCAGTACCAAACTGTGCACATTTGAAACTAATTTCTGATCAATCTTATCTTTAAAGAAGGCTTAAACTTGGTACTCATCTACAGACAACAAAACATTTCTTTTCAAATGTTTGTGTTGTTTCAATCGAAGGCAGCTCTAAGCAATTCCTTCCTGTTCAAATGCCACCTTTTTTATGAAGTTAGTCAAATATTTATCAAGATTAATATTAAATTTTTTGCATGCATGTCCTCTCTAACTACATTTGCAGATTCATTGCTCTAATTAGCCCAGTGGCTTTAATGTGAATCAGGAATTGATACTGTGCATGTTCTCAGGTGTAAATTACTAAAAGTGCCATGGTGGTTCTGAAATGGCTCAGCAGGTTTGATTTACACAGCCCACGTCAAGTAGGGCCAGCAGGGAGGTTCTTTCTCTGCAGTGACATGGTGACTGATGCAGAGAGGAGGCAATGACAACTGCTCATGACCTACCAAAAGGAAAATAGCCAGCAAGGACAGGGCACACCATGGGGCTACGACTGAGGTTGTTGTAAAGCAGCTGACACTGTTTTATTCTGAAGGACAATGCACTGCACTTTCCTCTGACTTTTTATCTGAAACCAGTTACCATTGACCACTCTGGGTTCTGCCAGGAATCTGGAGTTTATCCATGCAATTACTCCCTCTCCTTTCTTTTGTTGTATCGCCACATATCAATGACCATTTTTCAGTGCTTCCATTTCCTTGCTCACTTTTTGCCAGCAAGCACGTTGGGGAAAAAACACAAAACAAAACCCCAAAACCAAAACCAACAAATACTATTGATTGAGACATGAGGCAGTTTGAAATTATTCCCACTGCATTAATTCCCAAACATATACCAACAAACCAGTCAGCAGTGACCAACACACTTGGTTTTCCCTTCATGTGACATGATTGCATTGTGAATGTGGTAAATGCACTTGATTTTCTAGTAGTCTTTTCTCCAGCACAATTCCATGTGTATTGTGAGGATTCCCAGAAGAGAGGATGAGACAGTATTGTAGAGGGGTGGCAATAAACAAGAAAATAACAGCCTACCTTTCCTCCAATACAACAGAATGCTACAGAAATACTCTGAGGGTGTCTCAGCATAGATTGCTCTGAACACAGCAAGTTCTGAATTTTTTACAGAAAGAAGTCCTTTGGGAGAAGAGTTAGTAGGGAGAGTTAGTTCAAGCTCTAGGTTCAAAAAAACCACCAAACCTGAAAATGGTGCTGTTTTTTTCTCCCCCATCTCTCCTGATACCTCTTTATTCTTTCACTGTCTCTGATTCCCAACATGATGTTCAATAGGGAATACTTCTGTTCTAAACTTAGATACTTTCAATACCCATGACAAATGGGAACATCAGTGTAAATTCCTGTTGCCTTAAAGATATACCATCATTTACAAGACTGCTCTCAGCCAGTTAACTACAGAAATTATTTTGTTCACAGTTTTAGTGTACACGTCATGTAAAACTTTACTAATATCTTGACCAAACATTGCTTTTCTTTTCTACTGCTGAAAGAAGAGAATTCTGCAGTAAATGAACAAATTCAGCCCCCCCAAAATAATCCCTTTCAGAGGAGAACTAGGCCTCAAGAAAGCACAGACCTATCAATTCACAGAGGGCATCATCTGCCAGTCACACTTTTAGATTTGAAAGTAAACTCTTTGCCTCATTTCCAGACATCCAAGCTGGCCCAAAGGGTGGCTTGCAAGGGTCCCCAGTGAGCAAGGTGTAAACAGCACATCAGGAAAAAGTGATTTTGCCATATGGTGGGAAAGAGAGGTAACTATAACCTTTAACTGATCAGAACTATTAATAAAAATATATATGGGCAAGGAGCATATAAAAAATTCCTGATGGCATGGTGCAATATGGGTATGGGTAAGAATGACAGCACTATTCCTAAGTGCCTGTATAATATAACCATGCCAATGAGACTTCTACACAGGCTATATATTTTATAGAAAAATGATTTTTCAGGAGTTAATTTTTTACGACAGAGTTTTGAATTTTATTGGTCCTATTTTTCATATACTGTTGCCTGCAAAATAAGTTCCTGCTGGACTATGATTTTTGTAGCATACATTTTGCAGAAATAAAAAAAAAGAGAAAAAATTCATATATAATAAAACTTTAGAACCTTTTAAGAGTTATCCAATGTAACTCTACCTTCCATAACCATGTTATTGCAGTTTTTATGTCTGCTCTTGTGTAACCAGCCTGGGTTAGAAACAAGGAGAACTTTTTTGAACTATTTTTTACAAATCCTATCAGCCACTTCTTCACCACTGGCATAAATTCAGAGTTTTGTTTTAATCAGTACTTATTGAGGAAAACAGCAACTTAACTTTATCCTGTTCCTGCCATATCTACATTTCTTTGGGGTAAAAGTTATGCCTAAAAGTCAGCACCCAGACAGCCCCCAAAATCTCAGCTCATTCTGATGCTATAATTAGTGCTTGACTGAACATCACCTGGCACAAGGTTCATACCCAGATAATAAAGGCATTGGGTATTATGCCTTCTCATAAGGCATATCAGAGAGAAACAAGACAGAAAAACTAAGTTCTCAACCTGAAAAGAAACAATCAGAGCACAGGAGAGGTTTGAGAATTCTGCATCATAAGGCACCATGTAGTACAGATACTCCCAGTCCCTAAACAACTGAGCTGATCCAGAGCTGTAATTCACACGCAAGAACCAAACACTTTCAGAAAGAATGAGCCCTCACTAGATGCAGTAACATGAGCAAGAGCTAATGTGGATCTCACAGTTGTGTGGTATACTGTCAGGATTCCAACTTCTGACATGCACAACTGGGAAGTAGGAGGTATGAAAAGCTGACAAAACTACTCATTGTCTAAAGTCAACATTCAAGGTTGAAATTGTGCTAGTGCACCAAAAATAGATTAAAGTTATAAACAAGAATATGTAGGCTGAGTATCAAAGAATTACCAGCAAAAATTAATTATAAATACTGAAGTTACAACAGGATGACAGAAATTACTTTTCTGATTTAGGGGAACTTCAGATACTGCTGATCATGCTAGAGAACTGAATCCTTTACAACCACATGACCTGGGATTAAAAGTATTTAAATACATACATCCATACAAATACAAATATATGCCCATGTAAGCTACTCCTTGCCACAGCTTCTCCTAAAAGAAACTCACACCATCTCAACTCTCCTGAGTTCAGATAATTTATGCAACAATTTCATGCAGCAGAGTTCCCAGAGCAGAGCTCCCAATATGCACATTGAGCTATCCTTCCTCAAGTGCTCTAATCTCCTTTGTGAGTCTCATCATTAAAAATGGCCATGTTTGTCTGGTTTCCCTTTATGGCAGCTCTCTGAAAGCAAAGCTGAACTGTGAAGTTGATATAGCCCTGAAAACCAACATGGACATAACGACTATTTGTGCCTGGAGTACATTATTGCTCGTGTTAATATTTTATGTTTACTGACTCCATCTGCAAATCACACCACAGAGTGTGCTCTCAGCATTGCTTCAGTTTGGTGGAATGAAAAAGAACCATTCTATGGGGACTATTCTCTGTTTGTTCTACAACAAGGGATGGGAGGAATTGGATGCTGTACTTACTGCTTAGCCCTCCAGATGCTTCCACTGCGAGTGGGTAGGAATAAGACCTCACTGTCACAGCAGGGAATCCCAGAAGCATCAGAGCTCCCCAGCAGCTGGCACTTTCAGAGCAAATGGATCAGATCACAGTGTAATTGAACACCAAGGCAGTAAAAAGACAAAATGGTTTAGATGAGACTATTAATTTCAGGATCACAAATCTTGCTTGTAAATATTGAATTTAAAGCACAGTAAAGTAGAATTTCCAAACTTTGATTAAGGGAAGTAGTTGTGCAAATTCACTTAAAAGAAATAAGTCAGGGGTTTTTGATGCAAAAATATCATGTGGTGTCTAAGCTATAGATCAGAGAGCTGGGCTGGAAGCATCTTGGCATGTCTGCAAGGTAGAGTTTTAAAACACACCACAAAAAAATGCCTCTTCACAGAGCCCATGGATAAGCTGTGGAACTCCTTGCTCCAGACAGAGAGAGATGGTAAAGAGACTGACATGTTTAGGAGTTTAAAAAAATTGCAAAACAATACTAAACTTAGAGGTCACCTTTGGCTCAGGAAATCTCTCAGCAATAAATTGTTTACTGAATGGGTATTACAGTAAAGTATTACTACAGATGTGTTTTGTTCCTGTGCCTTCCCCTAGATACACACTTCAAGCCACATTGTACTTAGATCTGAGCCCATAAAGATTTTATGTTCTCATGAAAAATAACACAATCAGATTATAGATTTTATAGGTAAAAAATTTCAGTCAGCAAACAGTAAATTCTAACTGGAAATATTTTCTAGAGGCAAGAGTATCCCAAGGGGACCTGTGACAACAGAAAAAGAAAATCTCTTTCTAAAATTGATGTAAAAATTGAAATCATAATAAAAGCTGTCTCACAGATTATTTACATCTCATCTTGGGATCACCAGAGTCATAGTGCTCTTGAAAAATGCACTGTATGTTGGTCTCCTAGTAGAAATTAGAAATAATTCAAAGTACCAAAATAAAGTTAGAGTGAAATCCAGTTGAATAATGTTTGACTATTTGACTGCAACTGCCAATTATGGCATTTATTAGTGCTATGTTCCAGCCATTATTTGGGGACATAACTATGTCAAACATATACATTCACAACACCTGCAAGAAGGTGAGTTACACTGATTTCTTCATGTTTTTCATTTGGTTTTTTTTTGCTATTCAACTAAACTAAACTGAGATATGAAAATTTGGAGCTCCTGTGACAGTTTTATCAATGCATATAACAAAATATATGTATCAAAGTAGTAGACTTACACCATCTATTCAGTGAATATTTCCAGTCATTTTCATCACATGCTTAGTAGTTACATTAATGAGGCACATTTTAAAACTTAGCATTTTCTTGCTTCCATATGAACAAGCTGAGTAATAGTACTACACTACTGAAATGCTCTCTGACGAGATCCAACTGTTTAAAAAAAAAAGCACTGCAGTAATTTCCACATTTTGTATTTAAAATCACATTTCCCACAGAATACAGAATGCTCCCAAGAACTCATTCCTTGGACTGGCATTCTGTTATATTTCACACACTAGAAAAATGTCTGGTTAATGTTTTGGTAGAAGAATTCTGTCTGAGGCAAATTTTTCCTTTGTTTACACTGCCTGTGGGTTTTACTCATGTAAGGAATTTCTTGTCCTTTCTTCTTAAACTATTTATTTACTTTCATGAAAACCTGAAAATAGTAATGTACTCCAACAGAGCAAATTGAAATATTATTATGTAACATAGTAAAATAAAATGTAAACAGATGCATTTTAATATTATACAATGCAGTATTCTATGGCTCATTAAACTATATTCATTACTAAGCTGGATGCATAGAAACAATTTTGTAGCTTTAACAATGTACCAGATGTCAGATGTTTGCTGTGTCAGATGGTTTTATTCTTTAGCCACTAGGAATTTACAGTCAAGCTTGCCTCAATAAACACATAAATCTGGTCACAACTATCAAATTTGCCAGTATAAGTCAGAATTAAATTATGAGACAGTAGTCAGGACCCATAGCATTTTATGCAAAAATTTTTCTAGATAAAGGTCCAAAGTAGAAAATATTGGAGAGTGGGATTCCATTCTGGTCCAATCAAAACAACGTTTTTCAAATCATTCTCTCTACAGCAAACCTTATCAGTTTGAATGAAAAAAAGGGTCAGTTGAAAAATTTCCAACTGAAATGTTCTGCCAATTTTTTAATATTTCTCACTTCCATATCCCCCTTTCTTCCCTCCCACATATCAGAGGGGAAAACCCCCAAACAACAAACCACATATATTATGTCTGAGTTACAGCAAGCAGAAAGGACTTTTGTAACCCAAGCTACCAAGGCACAGTAACTGCCCCTATTGCAACTCCCACAAACCCACTCCTTTGCTTTTTAAAAACAACGGAAAAGACACTGATCTGGAGGATCTCTTACTGAGAGAAAGGATCACTTTGTCTTTGCCATTACTCACATCCAAGCTCCTGCTGGAGAGCCAAATGGTCACGTGCTGCTAGGGAACACAATTGTCACCCAGCACTGTCAGATCTGAGAGCTACTGAAGTTGTCTATACAAACAATTGACCACAGACAGCTCTTGTCTGTTATTTATGGCCACCCTAACAACTTCAGGCTTTTTCCAGTCTCCATTGAACAGAGTTGTGCAGTGCTCCCATGTTATCAATCCTAATAAAAGCTCTGGAGCTGATAACCTCGAATCTAGATGATTTAGTTGAGCTGCCAGATCTAATATTACTCCCATTCTACACTTATAAAATTTAGGTTTTGCAGCTAACAAACTACTTTTAATCCAGCATCCAGAAATCTCCCGGCTCCACACACTGGAAAGGGTAACAGCAGCTTACAATGACGTTAACCTGATTCCACCTGCACCTGATTTCACTTCTACTTTAATTTTCTGCTTTCCAAGGTAAAATGCCATGTAGCTCTATGGGAGATTTTATCAGCACAATATGGTTTTAGGACTATCCCACACATTTATGTTGTCTTTTAACTGGTTTCAAAGGCATGGATGTATGCCAAGAAGCTAACGTCAAATCGCAGCTGCAAAACATCCCAGGCTATTAGAAGCATATTTAAATAATAGTCTAAAAGTCAAAGCAAAAAACTCAGTTGCACACCTGGAAATTAAGCATAGATCCAAACATGTGCACAACTATTACTCTGCCTTTGCTCTCTTTTCAGCATGAGCTTATTTGAGTTTAAACCACTATTTCAGGAAGACAGTCAGGGGTTTGGCTGTTCATTTGTTTTAAATATATACAGACAACGTCAACATGTGCTCCTCTCTTACCAGATCCTTACTTTTTTTTTAAACTAAACTAATTCCAAAGATTTCATTATTCCCCTCTTGATCATCATGGCAAGGCATCCTCCTGAGCTTCCAGCAGCCACGATAATTGGCAGCTTTGTCAACACTGACCACTGGAAAATATTTTCTCCACCCATACACCTGCAAGCTCCCAGAGCAGTCGGCACAGCTGAGTGAAGGCAGCTACCAGCCATCCCTGGAGCCAAATATAAAGACCAATAGCAAGGATGGAGCTCCCATCTTAGCCAGCTACATTGAAATCAACTTTAACTCAGGCCAGACTGAAACAAACTTGTTTATTTAGAGATATGCAAAGCAGATATAGGAAAGGTGACAAAACCAGAACCATGTATAATTTTTCCCACAACTGAATCTCTCCTAGAATCTCTCTTTTTCTTTCTAAATCTAACCACAAGGCTCATAGACACTGCTGGCAGTTTTGCAACCCTCTGCCCTCACACCACATTTACAGAAGAGGATCTGAATCTGGAAACCTTTGCTTCCTGTGGGCCTCTAAACCACATCAAAAGAACTGACTCTTTCCAGGGATGTACAATCCCTTTTGTTGCTGATCTTTCATCTGGTGGCAGTTTCAAGCTGGCTGTTGCATAAGTTAATAGCTGCCTCCTCCAGCTTCAAGGTGTCTTGTGAGCACAGCCTGTTGAAGTGGTCATCTGCCTCTTCAGACCCAGACTGTACTTTCAGTGTGTAGATAGTTAGCAACAAATCATTCATAAAATCTAAAAATAAATGTCTGCCATACCACGAGAAAATAGTCACACATCAGTGTTAAATGCTTCAATCACCATGCCAGACTGTGAATTGGGGGGCAGAAAACAGCTCTGAAATGGTTCCTTGTCAAGTGCCACTGCCAGACGCAGCACTCAACATTTGGACTCAGGCCAAATTTAATTTTAAAAAAATTCTACTTATCAGATATTCCTCTGCTCTGAATCTGTGTGGAGATCAGAAGAAAGAAATCCTCCCAAAGCATCACAACATTGAAAAAAGGCAGTTTCTCTTGAAATAACTTCAGCCAGAAAAAAAACTCCTCTGGACTTGCTGCAACTGCACACACAAATCTGAGATACCATCTGCATTCAGTGCTGTCCTTCCTGATGGTTTTATGAAGCATATCAACTTGGTTTAAAGAAATCATACTGGGTTTTTTTCCATCCCCTGGTGTTTTCTTTGTGTTATCTTTTAGTAGGCTATCAAGTCAATTCAGGGATATTAACAGATGTGTTGGTCTCTTTTTAGAACCTGTTCATTGCTCTTTATTGATCCAACAGCTGATGATTACAGCGGTAAAATGCTGTCAAACAATTGATATTCATTATGGAGATGAAGCACCCCACAAAAAAAGGATATTTGCCAGATGAGCTTTCAGAATATTAAAATTTCAGGTTAGTTCCTAGTATGTTATCCATAATTACAGTATCTGATTTATTGATTCATATGACTATATTTTATTTTCACTTTTGGTCTGACCAGCTTGTCTGTTTCTATAGTTACTGATCTGATTTTCTCCTTTACAAAAGAAAGAAAATTTACACCTTAATATTTGGAGAGAAGAGGGGCTGTCCCTTCCCAGAGGCAGAGGGCAGCAGCTTCTTGCAGAAGAGCAGTGGGCAGACTGTGGGTCTTGGGCAGAGTGAAGCTCTCATCGTGGCTCTGAGGCTTGGCCAGTAAAGGGCTGTGCCTGCATGGAGCCCCAAAAGTTCCGTAGGAAAAGCTCTTTAGTGCCACATCTCTGGGCCCAGGGCCACAGCCCAATTCTCTACAAACAATACATGTGTTTGCTGCCCATGCACTGATGTGGCCTCAGGGTAGTTTTCCTCTCACTGAAATTTCATGTAAGGAGACATGTACCCTTATATTTTGGAAAAATACCTCCTAAAATCAACTTTTCCAAATCCTTTAAATCCTAAAAATTCAAAGAAAGCCTGGACTCACTCTCAGCCCCCATCCTCATGCACTCACCAATACTTTCCTGACAGTAAAATAAGCATTAGGTGATAAGAGTATTTCTTAGGGTTCATCTGAAAAGATTTGATATTTTCATCAGTGCATATTTTGCAGTGCTCGAATCATAGATTTTTACCCAGAGAATGCACCTGATCTATTGCAGTTTTCTGCATTGATTTCTCTGACCTATATCAAAAAGGTTTTATCTGCTAATTCCTGTGTCACACCTAATCAAGTGGGAGTTAATCTAGCCAAGATGGAATCTGTAGAAGAAAAACCTTTCAGAAGTGATAGGGCACCCACTGTAATTTTTTTATCCACTCATGCTTTATGCTTTCCTCAAATTACGAGGGGAAACTAAAAACCAAAAAAAGAAACCAAAAAAAGGCAAAAACACCTCCCAACAAACCAAAGCACATCAAAAATGAAGGATCTGAAGTCCTAGAAGCCTAACTACAATATTTAGAGAGGTACATGACATTTTTGTCAGCATGATAGAGATTATGTAGCACAAGAGAATAACATCACCAGTTGTCATATCCTTTTTGTCAGTATTCAGTGTTTTATAAATACTTCATTTTATAGACAGAGAACCCTCAGACATGATGTGAAGCAATAACTCCTGTAGTTAACCATACACAGAGCATATTAATAAAATATTTTTTCTTTGTCTCACTATAAAGACTCCATATATTTTTGTCTGGCATTTCTCTAGATATATCCTTGCTGAGTTTTCTCAGGTTCTATAGTACTAAGTGACTTCTCAGAGTATTGAGAAAATCAAGCACCACCCCTCAAAACAGTTCTTTGGAATACTCCAATGTAATACTGATCTTTCCCTGTTATTAAAATAAGTTTTACTAATGCTCTAACTTTTTTCAACAACAGGTTAAATTAAGAACCTTGGCTTAGGCAATTTCTCCTATTTTATTGTTCTTTAAGTGGTTTTGCCTTGTTCAATACACTGTTTTATTATTAAACACTGCTGCCTCAATGACCACTTAGGCAGATGCACATGATTCCAACAATTACATCAGCATAAAAAATGCTCAAACTGAAGGTGAAAAGTGATGGAAGCCTTCAACAGTGGTGGTGTTTGGCAGTGATTGCACAAAAGAATTTAAGTGAAAAAGAACAAATTTGTATCGCAATTCAAATAATGTGCATCGAAAATAGCAAGTGACACTTATTAAAAGTGAAAACTTGACCAAATAAAATCTATTCAAAATATATATTTTTTTTTTTAATTTAGGTGGTTATGTATAAATTGTTGCACAAAATAAATAAGGAGAATACCCTAGGTAACAACCCTGCTGTCACAAACTGTGCTGTTGCATGTGAAAGAAAAACAGAACGAGGTTCCAGCACCCTACTTCAGATGTTGGGGCTTTTCTGCTTGATGAATTTTGTGCTTTTGTATTAGCTATTGGAAGGGGCACTGATGCTGTCCAGTTTGCCCCAACCACCTTCTCCCACAGCCTCTTGTTTCAAAACACCAGCTTACATTATTTCTTGGCATGTAAAAGAAAGTTTCAAAGTATGACACAAAAATTTAGAACAGATGAATATTGGCCATAAAGCTTATACTTCAGAGATGCTTCTCCTTCTCTGTCACCCATTTATCTGACTTTTCCTCATTCATTTTAGCTCTGTGATGTTTACTGAAATAACTCTATGCTACATCACTTCTGTTGCAAGCTGTTTACTTATTAGTGCACACACATATCCCCGAAGGACAAAGTACTCAAACTGGACAACAAAATGCATAACTTTCTGAAACAAATCAGATCTGTGCATGCACTGCAAATAAAGGATCTCTTCGAGAAAATAACAGGTAAAAAATGTTGCATACAATTTGTTCTCATCAGAGGGGATTAGAAATGGATTGCTAAACATCCATGAGACACATGAATGCTGAATGTTTGAAAGCATAGAAGCAGAGAAAGGTGCCAACAACTTAAGATCTCCTTTGTTCTTTTCCATTTACAAATTACCAGGTACACATAAAATCAGTCATGAATGTTTGATTAGTTTTGGTTTACACAAAAGTATCTGTTATATTTCTTTGAAGGGTGCTTGTTTATTTAGTGTTTTTACAATACCAAAGCTAACAAAGACTTTGCATTAGCTCAGCCTCATGATAAACAAGACTCTAAGTAATATTATAATTTGCAGGGGTAAAATCTTGCAAGGTTTCCTCATGGTAACTTTGCATTTTCTGTCTTGGCTCTCTAATATAGTGGGTAAAAATATTCCATTTGTTTCCATTATAGGTTACAGATATTCATTAGAATTTCTAGAAATTGTTTGACTGAACTAGGTTTAAAATAAAAAATACTTGCCTTGCTTAATTTTAATTCATAATTATGTTTCCCAGCTAAAACACTGTAGAGTGTTTCATTCACTTCCACAAGTACTTTGAAATAATTTTTCTATTTCTGGAATCACTAATAAGATGAAAGTTCATGGAACACTAGTTGATGTAAAAATGCAGGTGACAGTGCCATTGTCAAAAGCAGAATTAGGACTTCACTAATAAGATTAAGTAGAGGAATAATGTGTCAGAAAGGTATGAAGAAATAAGTATAGTTATATTTGAGGAAAGTCCATGTGTAGTATGAAGAATCAAAGAAAAATGTAGAGAGTCAACCTGAGCAGATAATTTTCACAATGACTAAAAAATTTCAGGATTTTTGAAGGGATAAAAAATAATACTCCCATATTATACATGTGGAATTAATGCCAAAGGGGGTTTCTATGTATACTGATAGTAGCTTTTAGACTTCTAACAGAAAGAAAGGGAAGCAAAATCTAGTGCTATATCAACATATTCATAGAGATCATTCTAGTATTTGCAAGCAGAATTATTCCATCAAGATAAAAGGTTATTTTAAAAGCCTTTGTTTTAATATCTAGCACTGCTGATTAAGTCCAGAATTGTAACACAGGTGAGCAAGTTTCAAGATTTCAAATCTCCAGGCAGCCAGCAAAATCAATTTTCTCTGCAACTAAAGTCAGTGAATCAGAAAATATAATAGCTGGATATATAAATAGTTGGGTGCCATTAGTTGCCGTCAGCACCTGCTACACAATAAATTAAGAAAGACCTGCATGGGTTTTTGGACATCTGCAGTATTGCAGCATCCCTCTACCACCTGCAGAGGATATAAACCCTGAAGAATAGACCTCAAACAGGTGGAATTACACATTGCATTAGTTGGCAGAGAAAATCTGGATCAGAAAACATTATTCTGTCAAGAATTTGAGATTTGTAATGCTAAATAATGTACAGCAGATGGAATTAGACTATGGAAAGACTCAAATTGGTGTAATTTCCTAGTACTTTATGTGTCAGTCCATCTGGGGGAACCTCAGGCCTCTATTTAAGTAAGTGTCCATACATATAAATCTCAATTCAGTTAATCATAAGGATGGTAGTTCATTTTGCCACTGATACAACACACCCAGTGAGAGAGGGCAAACTTTCTTCCAAGATGTGAGCTCTTCAGAAGTTCAAGTATTCAATTTTAATACTAATAATACTAATAATTTTAATACTTTATCTATTCATTGATCATTGGAAAGTGAAGGTTTCTTTCCCCTCTTTTTAAATATCAAGAACTATCTACTTGAACAGGACTTTGCCAGAGAAGAATATAAAATAATCCACTTCACACCTCTCTTAACTAAAAATCATTATTGCCACTCTTAAAATAGCCACAGACTCTCTTTTCTTTTTTTTTTGTTTTAATACATAACTTTTGCTTATACTTTGTAGTATAAAAATTTGTTTCCTGGCTAATCTGTAATTTCAGGGTAAAAACAGCAAATCCTAGCCCTAAGCTAGAGTACTCTTCATTGCTGTAAAATGTCACTCCCAAGCAACACGAGGTGAAAATACAACCAGGCATTTGCCCTCCACCTTAGAAATATGGATAGGAAGGTGAGATATTAGTGATTAGCTAAGAGAAACATTACATAACAGTTTCAGACTTGTAGCCCCTTTCTCAGATTGCCACAACACAGACAGCAAGGCTGTTCAAGATTAATGTACCACCAGGAATTCTTTTATTCACTGTTGAGTTTCTTCCCAGGAGAGCACTACAACAGCAGCAATAGATACCGAAAACAATATTAAATATCTATTCATTATTCATTAGGATATAATAGTAGAATTCTTTTTCTTTATACACATGATCACTAACACAAGTCCCACGTACATCAAATGTCTGATTTTACCTGACATCAAAAAAAAAAAGAAAGTCAAAATTTTCCATTTAACAAAGCATGCTGGAGCCTTTGTATATATATATATATATATAGTCTCAGTAAGGTTTTTGTGAGTAAATTACTAACATGAAGATGAAGTTTGCCATTTTTATGACTAAACATTAAAGAAAACTGTCTTAATAGTAAATGACTTCACAGGTTACATCTGTACCTAACATCAAAGCCATACAAATCCTGTGTGACTGATGGTTCTGGTGCAAATGAATCGGAGATGTACTTCCACTGGAATGAGAATAAAAACTGCTTAAGCCTCAATATTTCACAGGCATCTATTTTGCTCTTTTCCCCTCATTTTTACTAGTCAAAGTCCTTTTTCAATTAATTCCTTTTTCCAAATTCTTTCTGCAGAAAAGTCTACCTTTAAAAATACAAGAAAGCAGTTCATGGTTAGCTCACAACTATTAATATTTGAAAAGTCAGCATCATATTATGGGTTTGAGTTTCTGTATGCATGGAAATATCTAAGTGCTTTAATATCAAGGTGAATATGTGAGCAATTCCAAGCCCTTTCTGGATAAGGGATATGTAAGGAATTAAAAATAATGACAGGATAGCAGTGAAATTAAATTATTTTTTGGCACAAGCCTTTATCATAAGGGATAATGAGGAAATTTCTATTCCAAGGGCATTTCTTATAGGAATTCACAGTGTGGACTTAAATGAGATTGAACACTTTACGAAGGAAATAATAGAGCGACCTGAGAAATGCAAGTGCAGTGAATCGCCACCATATGGTTCTTGTTCCAATGTTCTGGAAGAAATGAACTATGGAATAGCAAAGTTCCTGAAGAGTAATTTAATGAACTTAAAAGTATCAGCACTTCTTGAGCTTAGAGGCCCTCTTATTTAACCTGAGTCTTCCACTGGAGACAAGAGAGATCTCAAAATACAGAGCCAGGGGAATAACTTTAGCCTGAAGAAGCTACTTGAGAGTCTAATTAAGCATAAAATAGCGTAATTATATTTTAATTGGTTCAAATTAGAGCAACTTGTGCAAGAAACAATAATGCCTTTGCAGCCAATTACTCGTGTTTGAGTAAACTTCAGAACAGTGGAGAGATGTGACCAACCAGCTCAATACAGAACCTTTGTCTTATCATCCACCCTGTGCACCAGCACAAGTATGTGCAGAACCACAAAGAAAAATGTTACAGGTTTGTTAGTTGGGGGTTTTTTTTGAAAGTGACTGATAATTGATCTTGAGAAATTTTTTAAACAATTAAAAAAGTAAATGACTGTTGTGTCCTCTTGCGACAAATGACAATTCGACATTATTAATTTTCATATTCAGATCATTTTCATATCCATTTCAATTACCCCCACTCAATCAGGTGCACATCTATCTTGCTTTGTACAGCAAAGGTTTCCCTTGGCAGAAGTGGGATGTGTGGTCAGAAGACAAACCTGCGATGCTCTGCAGGAACATCCCAGTTCAGCATATCAGTGCATCAGCACCAACCCATGGGATCTCCTGCAGCTGATGGAACACCTCCTCCAGGCCTCTTACTGCACACATTCATCCCTTTTCTCTAAACCTGAAGGTGCAAAGCTTCAGCTCACCCTTACTATGCATCTCTGTGCCTTCTTGTGCAGATGAATTTTGCCTGTAACTCCCTGCCAGTAACCCATTTTATTCAGAGAAACCCTTAGCTATTCACAGCACTCAGTGAAGGGCTCTGGTTGGGCTTTTTCCCTTCACAATGTAATCAGCTTATGCTGATTATGTTGACATAATCATAATTTCATAGACCTTGTGTGCCTTGATATCAACTTATCAATAAAATACTTTAATCACAGGAGAAATCTCAGAGAAATCTCTTAAATGTTTATTCTGCCACATTAAACTATGAGAAGGGAGGGAGTGAATCACTTTGCAGCCAAAAAATTTGTGATGAGTTGAGTGCTTGCAGTCTTTCAGAGGCAACATTGAACAAGCAATTCAGCCTTTGCTTTTAATGGGAATGCATTAACTTATGAAGCTAGTCAGGTACACCTCTGATGTTGACAGGACCAACCTTCCAATTCCAGATTGTAGCTACATGAAAACTCATCTGACAAAGTAATCTGGGTTGAGATCTCCCTCACTAGTAATCAGCAAGGTGTTTAATATCCCCTGGAGGACAGATAAATGAGTTATCATCCTTCTTCTTTCCCAAAAAATTTCAAAGATGATATCTTGAGCTTGACTGGAATAGGATGTTTTAAAATATTTGAAAATTGTGCATTAGAGAGAGAGAGAGAGGGGGAAAAAACGCATTCTAAACTACAAGTCAATTTCCAGGGCTGATGAAATTAAAAAGGATAGAATTAAACTAAAGGAAACCAATCTACTGCTGCTAGTTTTTACTGAAGAGTCAGGAAAATAAATAGGTTTATGACTACCTTGTGAAAAGTGTACTAAAATACCAGAAGCCAGAAAAAGGAGATCCTATAAAAAAGTACATGAAAAAGTTGAAGAATGAAGAAAGTGAAAACAAACCATTAAAAATATAAAATAGTAGAGATTTTTATTACAGCAGTTGTAAAGTACTAGGGCAGGTGTATGATTCAGGCTGCATAAAGCAAAAGTATTTAAATCAATGAAAAGGTCTTGTACACTGTCATTAAAATCTTTGTACCTTCACAGGTTCTGTTACAAAAGTATTTGCAATGAAAGGTTATTTAATTGCCTGAGAGTAATTCTAAGGTGCTTTTAATAATGCTCTTTGGAAGCTTCAAATAGCAGTAAACCTGCAGCAGAAAAACAGCTCTGCTAATTTGGACCTGCACCATTCCAATACACTTTTACTTATTTTGTGTGAGCATAACTCATATTAACCTGAAAGACAAAAACCTCGTTTACTACACACTGTCAGAGACTGAGGAGAAGTGAGAGCTACAACTTCCAAACATCTGGTTTGTATATAGTCTCTAAAAGCTTGTACAGATCCACTTTGGGTGTGTTGGAGTATTCTTCCTGATCTTAAAGGACTGTTTAAGATGCATGTTGGCATGTCCGCCAGCAGATAGTAAAATGAAGAGGGGAAAATAACTTTTGTTACACTCAAAGATAAAAGAATAAATCCACTTCATCAGTCCACAAGAGGAATCTGACAACTTGCATCTTTTGTGCAATTTATAGATATAAATGATACATGAAACACTATCTAGAATTCCAATTACTTTATTCTCCTTAGGAGGAAAATCAGAGAAAAACAAATATTCTTGAAGGAGTGGTGACACTATCTGGGGCAAAATTACAATGGCAAGAGAGGAACCCCAACCCTACTGCAAATACAAGGTAAACTCCCACCACTTTTGTTAATTTAAGATAAAGAATTCCATTCCAAAAGCACAAATGGCAGCAGCAATATGGCACACCCTGTCAGAAAGGAGCCAACTTCTCTGTAAAAGCAGTCATTAGGGAAAAAATATTCAGCATATAAAAACATTGCCTTTCGTTGCAGTTTTGCATTGAAGGTTATGCAACATAATTCAAATGGAACATTAACATCCTCTCAAAAGAGCACAATGATCACTCAACTGTGCCTGTAGCCAACAGCAGCAAAGAGAAAGATCAGCATGTTATAAATGTTACAATAAGTTTTTCTGTGTCTGAGTATTTGATCTATTGAACTTTCTTCTGGAAATCAACTAGTTATTTAAGACAGAAAATATTTTAACGTTTAACAGTAATTTCCAAAAATCAATAATCAGATTTATGCCAAAGACTGTGTGTAATCTCATTAAAACTCCTTTTCTGCCCACCATCACTTTCCTATACTTGGCTACAGATTAGCAAACCACAAAAACCACTGCATCAAAATGAAGATCTGCAATCAAAATACCAAAGTGAGCAGGTCCCAGGGCCTGCCAGGGAATTATCCCAAGGCTGGGACTTGCATGGCAGTCCTTCCATCATCCCTGAGCCTTTGTTATCTGAGCCACAGGGAGCACAAACTCCTACCCCAAAATGCACAGAGCTGGGGGCCTGTTCTGTCCTCCCTCTTCGAGCTAAGGCTGACAAGCCACAGGTCACCAGCTCCAAAATCCAGCCCAGTATTTCCATAAGGAGGCAGAGAGGAGGTACACGTGCTGAGCAGAACAACACAGTTTCTTCAGCCATCAATTATTCTGCCAGAGACTGCCCGTAGCCTCTGGTTTTTTCCCCTGAAAATTGCAGGGCATCAGAGAGCAGCAGTGCCTGGCCACATTCTCAGAGTCTCATAATCATGGGGAACAGGATTAAGAGAAAAGTGTTATTGAATTCCCCTTCAGCTTAGCTCCCTGGTATCCTGCTGTGCAGTATCACCTATCCTACGACTCTCCCTAGGAACTAACATTGTAACCAGGAGTTAAAGCATTGAAGTATGAAAACAGAAATAACACCTTTATCAAAGACTCCATAAAACAAAGGCTATTTATTAATACCCATCTGCAACTTTAGATGCTTTTGGTTTAGAGATTTTTGATGGGACATGAAAGACAAAATTTGAAACAGCTCCAGCAGCTGTAAGAAATAAGAGACTGCCCTGGAGAGAATACAGTGCACCTTTGCAAACAGCACAGCAGCTGCTGGGGGCTCTGAACTGCCTGACACTGACTGCTCCAGCAGCATGTACTGCTCTAACCCAAAACACTGACCCCTTTACTACTGATCACCTTCAGCCAACAGCATGGATGGTGTTTTTCTGGTTTGTTTTGGGTTGGTTCTTCTCAATGATGAAACAGCATAAATCCATGTCCCATAACCATCATCGCACCCACCAAATGGCTAATTAGGAAGCTTTAGCTCAAAGAAAGACTCACCTTAAAAAGCACCCCTGTGAACCTCAGCTGAGAACTTAGTAGCTTTCTTACCATTAATATTACTCATTAAAACAATCAATTTCCTGAAACAAATACTCATGGAGTTTATAAAAAATAAATCCTTTTAATTTTCAGAATGTTTCATAAAAGTTGTAGTATTTTTGATAGGTTTGAGCTCAAGCTTTAGAAGTCAAAATTTTCAATGTTTTAGTTTAACTCTATTTGCAAACATAAAGTATAACATATATTTGCAAACATCAAGCATACTGCCCCCCCCAAAAAAACAGTAAAATAAAGATCAAATTTAAGATCATGTTATGACAGAGTTCAATAATCTTTTTCAGTTTTCTTATGTAATTGAGGGGGCTTTGTTTTAAATTTAAGCATCTCCACTGGCAAGAGTATTTTTACTAAAAGTGAAAGTGCAGAGATGAAGAAATCACAGAAAATTTACTATCAATTTAAACACCAAACTTCAAATTACTGATTGTAATACATAACAAAGTTTAAGATTTTGACCTAAGTTAACATTCCCTTTAAAAAATAGACATCTCAAGGAAAAAAAACCATAAAATCAGGATCATAAGCTGCTTTCAAGTGGGAAATGAGAATTGAGAAAACTGCTGTGATAGTTTAGTAAATATGAGGTAGTCTGGGGAGGGAAGGGTTTGCAAACAGAATAACTTAGTACCATTAGGGGATCATATGTCACTTACAAATTTTTTGCAATTTAATGGAATGTACCACACAATGTGACCCATATAACATTAACTAATCATCTTAGTTATTAAAATGAATAATTACAAATGTTAAACCAGTGGCCCTCGTCACTCATAAAGAGATAATTGGGTTTTTTCAATCCTGACTGATGCTTACAGATCTAGATCCAACACTTTTTATACCAGAATTCTGATCATTATATTCCCTCCATAGGAAAGAAACTGTAGATGAAACAAGAGAGAAAAGAGGTGTCTGAGCACCAAACTGGGGACACTGACAGAGCAGAGCCAGGAATGTCTGTCCACAGAAAGTGACCTTGACAAACACTATGAACAAAGACCAGCACCAGCAGCTGCTGGTTGTACAAGTGGTGACAAAAAGCAGCAGCAGTAGGTGACCAGGAGGAACATGTCAATTAGGGTGAGAAGTGCTGCACAGATGGGTTAGGGAAGTGCAGACACATCAAAATCTGAGACACTGTCAGAACAATGTCTTTGTTTCAAGTACAAGTACAAGGCTCAGGAGCAAACTTTTAAAGAGTGACACTGTGAAGTGTTCTCTGTCCCAGAGCCTCAGCAGCCTGCCTTCCCACTGGTGCAAGACTGCTTCCACTGTTAAATGAGGTCTGGCACTGGGAAACACAAGAAGGAGACCTCTGGCACTTAAGAGCCACGACAAGGGGTGGGAGCATCTGCACAACAGAGCCTGACCACGACTGTGAATTCGGGAATCAGAAAGGAAACAGCAAGGTCAGAGCAGGTATAGTGAGATTAAAAATGTTTTCATCATTTGAATGAAAAAGGAAGTTTGACTGTAAATATACTATATTCTTCGAAAATAACTTGTTGCAGAGAAGGATAATTGCCTGAAGAAGCCTGGGAAGAGAGTGTGTATATGGGCATGGTCTGAAGTCTCTTTACACTTCCTCTTTGGGCTTCATACATTGCTCAAAGAACTGCTGAGCAGAAAGGATTGCAAAAACTTTAAAAAGTAGACTAGAAGAAAAAAAGACAGGACCAAACTTTAAGGACAAAAATATTTGAGATGCAATGACAGAGGTTGATGTGATTTTTGGATTATCCTCATCTCTCAGACAGATGTCTCATGACATGGCAGAGGGAATTAATACTTTAAATTCGATACAACAAAAAAACCCAGAATCGTATACAATCCTAAAGATCAAAATTTAGGTTGGAAGGCAATATTAATCTTGAAAGCCTTTATAAAATAGTAAAGCAAGCCTTGTGAATCATTAGGCAAGCTTTTTTAGCAGGCAAAATACAATCCTTCTGCAAGGTAAACTTACATAACCTGTAATGTAGGGATTTAATCAATGCTATTTATAAGAAAATTCACATTTCGTTTTAGAAAATTCTGAAAGTGCTTTTCCTCATCTGTCTTCTACTATCAAAGCCTCTTTTTTTTTTAATACAATGTTTGAAATTCAAGTAAAAAAATTAATGACTCGTGCAATTAGCATTTGGATCCACAACCTGAGCCTGATGTTCATCACAGCTTGAGCATGAATTTCTTCTAAAAGCATGAAATAGGACATGAACAGAGTTTCAAAGCTAGAGAGCAACGTTGTCAGCACTGGCATAAACAACACTGTTTTTGCAGGTCTGATAACTGAACTCATGGATTGGTTTCACCCAGTCCAGCACATCTCCCCCTTGGGGAGGCAGCTTTACCTGCCCCTGTCTGTCTGCTGTGGAACACATCCACAGACTACCAGCAGATGATCCCACAGACTCGAGAGAGCCTGAGCTACTGAGCTCTTCCAGTTGCAAACTCTGCAGACTCCCCCTGAAACTTGCATTCATGGATGTATGTGGACTGGATGCACCTTAAAGCCATAAGTATCTTCTACATATAGTGATCACTAGAAAATTGTGATTTAAGTTTTGAAAGGCATCTAAGGTGGTGATTNTGAAAGGCATCTAAGGTGGTGAATTTAAAAAAAAAAAAAAAAAAAAGCACCAAAATCAATCAAGAATTACTCTAATTGCTAGTGATTCTAAGAACGTGATTTTTAATGGAATACATTATCAAAGATAAGTTAAAAATTCCAATATTTCATTTAAGAGCAAAACCAAAACCATACTTTTCTGCTCAAGGAAAAAAAATAATAGTGTAACCCTTTTTATGACAAACTATGGAGAAATTATGCATAATGGAAAAAACCAAAATCCTTCTTGTTGCCAGATATAAGCTGACACTGGCCAAAGGCTGTTTTGCATTTGACAAAATGGGAAAAAAAAAAAAAAACGGAAAGCCAAGTTTTAGATAGGTGGGTCAATTCCAATCAGTCACAATTCCTTTTTACAGCTTTTAAAAAAGTTCTCTCTAATGATGGACAAAACCACTACAGGCTCGTTATTTTTACTGTAGTAGAGTATGGGTATTAAAATTTATGAGTAAAATAAAATTGTCCCCAGGCCATAGATCTTGCATATAAGAGGTAGTCATTCACTGGGTTCTTTTCATATTAATGAGTGCGGAAAATACAAGTTAGGCTAAATTACAGGCATATAAATACAGTGAGATGGTTCAGATGGCACATAAAATGCAATGCTACACTCAAAATTATTTTTATTACTAGCACAGAGCACAGATATACATTTCTTCATGTTGATTGTTTCCTTTTGCTTTTGTCTTTATTTTTGTACCAATTAATCTATATTTAAAATTTCATCAAATTTGCACTGCACTCAGGAAAATGCTATTAATGTTTATGAAAAGAAAATTATTTCCCATAATTCCCTATTTGTATTGCATTCATAAGTGGTTCTTGACAGCAGAGCACTTTAAATTCAAGCTCAGGTATTTTGGACATATTCAAATAATACATTCAAACTTATAAAGAGAGTCACTCAAGACGGAACTTTATTTCACAACTCCAAGATTTAGACTGCTATAATTTAGCTGTGGTATTCTCAGAGAAATATAAAAAGTTTTTGAAAAGTTCTTTCTCAAAATAATTCTTTATTCACATAGCTACTGGCTAGGGAGATAAGGCAAACTCTGTATGCAACTAAAGGTTAACATTTCACTCCTCCTTAAGGAAATTCAGGTAGTTAATTCAGTTTAGGTTTTTTCCTCAACTTCCTCTTAATACCTGTATGTACAACTCCTTTGGAGCTCCTGTCGAGTGCTTCATTACAGGAAAGACTTTAACAGGGAAGTTAACTTCTATAAGTTCTGTATCCTGTTTTAACCGGGTGTGTGTCAGTGGTGTTGAATTTTAATCAGCCTCCCCCACCAGCAGGGCCAGCCCAGCTACGGCCACACTGTTTTCCAGGGAACAAGGACAATCAAGAGTCTCACCCCAGACGTGCTCTGAAGGCAAAGCAGTTATGTGCTTTCTTAGGGGGACTGGAAGACTTCAGTGCATTTGTACTTTTTAGATTAAAGTGTAGGGACTGTACAAGAGGTGCACTTTTTATTTAAAAGCCTATATTGCTTCTCTGTCACCATATGAAAAGAACGGGAGGGTGTGGAATCAAGCAAGAATTACAAACAGCATCTTCTCTATTTGATAATACTCCTGCCTTTGTTGTCTGCCCTTTGTCACATTTCTTATGAGCCCCTTCATTTTTACTAGATGGGCAATTGCTTTTTTTTGTTTTAACTCACAGCTGCGTGGTTTCTTTTACCTTTCTTCACCTTCTCTTTGGTTATCTTTTCACTTTATTCTATTTCTTCCAAATAGTGGAAAAAACCAACCTGCCACACTAAGAGGTAAGTACAAAGAAGAAAAAGCAAAGAAAAAGGATGCTACTAATGTTTTTGCAAAGAGGTAAAAGAAAAAAAAAAAGCATCAGTAAAAATAAAACCCAGAAGTTTTGATGTAATCACTTTGAAATATATAAAAATCTGCCAATAGATTTATAAGCACTACTCCAAATACTGGATTAGTTTCTTTCATATTCATCCTTTCTCTAGAGTCACTCTGATGTATTTTAAACCACCACTGGCAGCCACTAAGTTTCTCACTAAGATTGTTTTCAGACAGAAAATCTGAACCATTAAAGAAGAGAGTCCATGAGAGAAAATGTAAACCAACTATACCAAGACCCCAAAAATGCTGTAATTATGAAAAACCTTAGGCTTAGAGGACTCTCAAAAAAATATCTAGCACTTATAAATAATAGAAAAGCTACACAGCATCCTGAGAGATCATGTGGTCCATCTCACATCTCAAAATACATCAGATATTGAGACATTTGACACATGGTTTTCTACCTGCTTTGTTAAACCATGTGTGATGGATAACACAGACTTTCCTGTCTGATAGATTACCCCTGTAGAGAGAAAATTCCATTCATGTCTGGTCAGGCAGTCAAACCTACACCATGGATAACACAAGTGGCACCTAAAGCCCTTCTGAAGTACAGCATAGCCTAGTCCTGAGACCAAAAGTGTCACAACCATGGTACTAATTGCTACAGACCATGCAAGTGCACAGATCCTTGGCCAGACTTGCTGCTATAACATCATGGATCACTGTCCCAGCCAACATTCTGAAGAGTCTTGACCTTCTTTATTAGGTTAAGTACTCTTTTAAATTTTCAAATCAGATTTTCAAATCTGACATTATTTGTGCATCTCCCTTGCTGTCTCTGGCCCATTACCTTTCATGAAATGCAGTCCCAAAATTAGCAGTCCCATAGCTGAGAGTCTTTCCAGCACTCAGATGAAAGAATTCCCTTTGCTCCTGTCACAGCTCTCCTTTGTATAACACACAAGAAGAATGTATGCTTGCTTTTCTGTTACTAAAATGAATTCACAATTTATCATTAGAAAATTACTTCTCCCTACCCCAAGATACCTTACAGAGATAAGGGAATAAAAATTAAAGAGGAGAGAGAGAGACCCACATCACATACTGCTTTTCTTTTCAATGAACAACTGATCCATTGCAGACCCATTCATGCATTATGAATGTCCGAATTTTTGCAAATCTTTTCCTCTGCAAATTAAGATAGAATAAATGAGTTTAAGGCAGGTTGGTGCCCTCAACTGCTAAGCACCACTTAGCCACCACACATTTTAGCAATTCAAAGTTCTCACCTTTTATAAAGGGCTATGACTTCCAAGGTAACTGAGGACTGAATGGAAACAGGTAGATTTTTAAGTTCTATTGCTCAACTCTAGTCCTGAGGAAGACACATCTGCCAGAAACTCACAAATTCAAAGAGGGAAAAGCCTTGGAAAAATTATTTTGCCTTCAATTTTACATGTCCTGCATACAGACATAAATGCAATCTCAGGGAGAACACCAGCAATTTACATGAATTGCAAATATCCCCCTTTTTAATAAATAAAAGATCAATACTTCCTTTGAAATCATCCTTGCATCTTGTCTTTTACTAACCCTTTACTCTTAAAAGCTGATGTTACAAAACAAGGTTACTTCTATTTCATCATCTTGTGTGCAGAATTGAAGCAGAAACTCTCTTTCATTATTATGGACAATGGGACACAGTGGAGATTCCTAATTGTTTAATAAAGTGTGCTCTTTTCTTTCAGCCTTTCTTTTGTTTCCTCCCACTTTTTGTAACACTTTGTAAAGATTAATGAACACTGTTGTTTATGTACCTTATCCCTGAAGAAGCATGACCTTCAAAGCAGTTATGAAATGGAAGTCAGGAATTCCTCTGTATTCATTAGCTTTATATTAAGTTAATCTGTTGTGGCTTTCATTGGTAATGGTTTGGGGTTCTTTTCTAATTGTAGTTATCTGAATATAACTGTTTGGAGGGTTTATTTCCATTACCTTTTACCATGAAGTTGCTCTTTCATGAGCAAATAAACAGAGACCATTCCTCATTCCTCAGAGCACATGGAGACTTTTCACATTTCCTAAGTGAGGACACAGCTGGTGCATTACCCACCAACCATCACAGATAGCAACGCTGTAGTAAATTGGTATTAAATTATTCACCAAGCTCTGTGTAAAAGAAAGTTTAGATATCTTTCTGGAAAATACTATAAATACCTGAAGAAGCAGACATTATGAAGCAAAACTCACTGAACACATCTCTATGTACATACCCAACAGATCTAACTAAAATACAATTGTTGTGTTCCAACAAACAAAGCCCTGACACACCCTAAAAGTGAAAGCAAGTGTTTTGGATACTGGTTTTGTCTTTGATTTTATAGGAAAGTTGTTACACATACATACAGAGATCCATCTATTTAAAACATTCTAATATATATTCTCTGATTTTATTTGAAAATAAAAATGACTCCACTACTTTTACTACTGCAGTACTGAAGCAATGTGAACTAGCTTTTTTCCCCCCTTCTTCAGTATTGGAAAAAAACCCCTGGACTTTCAGTCACGTATCAGCATCACAGGCCAACTTTCAAAATTGCATCTTGCAAAAGTAGTCAACTGTTAAAAGCTCTGAAGTACTTTTAAAATCTACAAACATACATATATCTTGCCTAGAATTACTACAGCAATAACCACAAAATTAGAATATCATACGATCATATAAATAATATTGCATTTCAGAACATAATTTTTACAACATAGTTTCAACTTGCAACAGGCTATTTTAATTTCTCTAGACACAGTTTTTCCTTATTAGTACTCCTTCACTGCACAAGCATAAAGCCAATAAGGGAGGTATTACTGCCTCGTCCCCACAGTCCTCCATTCCTCCCTTTTTTTTTTTTTCATAAATAGGAGGTATCAGGGCACCTCTCAGCCAAAATTTCTCATGAAACCAAAGGAGATCCAAGAAAACAGCTTTGTGCAACCATTTCCCTCCTCCCTGCCACCTTGTATGAGGGGGAATATTTATTCAGTCTGTTATTCCTTGGCTCTCTAGATAACAAGGCCTTCGTTGCTTTCCTTTTCCATAAGAGAGGAGAGCTCATTTTCTGAGAAACTAATTTTGAAATGACTTGTAGATGCAGTAATTTAAAGCAGGGAAAAAAAAAAAAAAAAAAAAAACCAAGGCAAAATTATGAATAGGCATTTTGTAATTTCCATTTTCTCTTCCGGATAGATTCTTTTCTATGCAATGTGAAAGACAGAAACCAGAGCTCATTGCCACAGTGCATAACCAGCTCTGACTGAGAGCATCACGACTTTGCCCCAGCATTGATGGGGCAGAGACAATACTGCTTATTAGCACAAGTGAGATTCATTACTATAACCAAAGCAGCAACCTCCCCTACTCATAAATCCATAGGTAATCTTACATTGCTAGAGCTGCAGTGCCTGTACTTCCTTTTTGTCACTTATAAAAATAGTTTTTATTACAGTCTATTCTGGGTGAAGGTCAAGCGAGAGAGACAGGATTGGAAAGTTAAGTCTTTTAAATGGAGACAGCAGATAATGCAGGTTTCTTTCACACAAGTTCTCCTGTCTGAAATACAAGCCTTGACCTAGAAAACCCCTGCATCTTGAGCATTTCAGGGCTTGAAATAATTCAGTCTATATGCAAGATTTTACTAAAGATATTTCTGACCTCAACTGTACAACCATTTGTTCTAATAAATAGAGGTAGAATCACAGGGTGGTTTGGATTAGAAGATTCAAACCCTCTGCCATGGGCAGGGACACCTTATATTTGTCCAGGCTGCTGAGAGCCGCATCCAGCCTGGCCTTGAACACTGCCATGGATGGGGCATCCACAGCTTCTCTGGGCAACCTGTGCCAGGGCCTCCCCACCCTCACAGGGAAGAATTTTTTCCTAATGTCCAATCTAAATTCACCCTCCTTCAGTTTAAAGCCATTACCCCTTGGATAGTTCTCTTTTACAGAAACTTTACAGTAGGGCTTGCACCATGATCATAAGACTTAGTCTATTAAAGAATGGAAGAAAGACTTGACAGGCTATGAAAGACGAAGCCTTTCTCTATTGCAGCTCTATTGTTCAGCTTTCTAATTTACAGATCACAGTAGTAGGAAAGGTAATTCTATTCAAACACAAAGAGATGTGTTAAATTGTCTGAAAAAAAAATATTAACCATTCTACAGAGAAAGGGAACGAGGCATCTTCTTGTCTTCTGAAATGGTACCTGCTTTTGAAATAGCCACAGAGGAATATTAACTGAATCAATATAACCAGTACATTTTTCTGAAAGAGTGGGGACAGCCAGGGTCATAATTATTACCCCTGATGTGTTGATAATACATGAAAAACAGCAAAAGAAAAATGTTGATTGATTGCTATGAATTTCTGGCAGCTGTAGCTTTTGAAGCATGAAATACATTAGCATTGTATCCTAATGTCTTTGATAATTTTTCAGAACTGATGCTTGTCTTCTGAGCAAGGCATATTATTTATTTACAAAGAAGTCACTGGCTGTAAAAAATTAAACATGTAGAAAATAAGCTGACCTCCAATTTTTTCTCAAAATGACATGTCTTTGAAGGACAAAGGAAGAAATAACTTACCCTGTTAGTGAATGATACAGGTCTAATTTCATGTTCATTGTCCAAATACCTTTGCCCTTTTCAGGTTATTAACTGTAACAAGCTCCTGGGTGAATTTATTGCATCATTACACAGCAACTATAGAATATTTCTAGCAGAAAAACCTACAGTGAAATAGCAGCTCTGTTAAAAGGAACATTTTTGAAATACAATGCTTGGTTTGTAAGAGTCATTGGAAGAGTTTTTCCAGGCCAAGTCTTCACATGTACCATAAAGGTTCCCAAATGCCATAGCTTTAAGTGTGCTTACACATTTATGTCTTAGTAATTGTTTTGTTTTCCCTATCATTCTCAGTGTATAGCTGATCACTGAAGAAGGTAAACCAAACGATTTTATTCTTCTCCAAAGATTTAATGTTTATTCTTCTTGAATACAGAGATTATACTGGATACAAGATGTCTAACAGAAGCACTATGACAGGGATTTAAGCATTCAGAGCTGAACTGATGGTTCTTCTCAAAAAATTCTTCAAGCCTCTCAAAAGAAGGAAAAAGAACTCTAAGGGAAAAATGACAGAGCCAGATAACCAGCAGGAGCATGTTCTGCAGTCACTGTTATACCTTAAACAACAAAGATATCAACAAATAGCAGTAAATCCAATTCCTTACACTCAGCAGGGTTAAATGCAGTGGCATTAATTTCAAATCAACACAAGAACACATAGTTACAAGGATTGTTTTCTACACTGACAAGGACCCTGTTTAATTCCTAAGATTTGCAATACAAATAAATACACAATTAGTGAAACAGAATTTTTGTCAAATCAGTACTTATTTGACCCCAGTGCAAAACTAACAATGTCTCTGTCAAGTTGTTTGCCTTATTGGGACTTGCAACTTAGAGCACTAACCTGCCCTTATGGTACTGCTGAGGAATATTTGTATTCACACCATCCAGGCTCTTACACAGCCATTGCTCCTGACCTCTACCCTGCCAAAACTCAGAACAATCTGACCTGAAATTAATGGTGCTTTTAACTGCTTGGCCCAGGTAACACCTCTAGCTGGACTGCTTGCCAGTTCTCTCTGCAAGAAGGGAAAATGCTTGTAGACCCTCATTGTATGCCCATAGTTCTTCCACTATTGATGAAAGGATGGACAGCTCCCACAATTTATGGTGAGGAAATCTGTATGGCTCAGCTTTTTTTGAGAAGAAAACAAAATGCCTGTGCAAGGCATTCACATAAATCCTGCACAGGCAGAAAAAGGCAAAACTGGTGACAGCACTGCTCAAAAGGGCACAGCTTCTCTGTGTGTTTGCCAATATAGAGACCCTGTTAACACTCAGCTCTGCAAAACCATCACCACAGCAAAGACATGTCCATGAGGGTATTAAAAATAGAACTGTTAGCTGTTAGAAGTAACAAGGGGAAAGCTCCAGCTACCACATAAGTCGAAAAACTGCCGTTCCTCAAGCTCACCTCTAAGGGCTCTGGAGGCACAGTGCCAAAGCCAGATATCTCAGATGTGCCTCTTGAATTCTTGCTCTGTAATCAGCAAAGATTTATTTCCATCTTATATGGTCTCTCAGGCTGGCACAATAAAGCACAGCAGCACTCAGATGAGTCTGACTGAATTCTCTTACATCCACCTTACCACCCACTTACAGTAGCATTTGTGAGTAAGAGAGACCCTGGGGTGGGATCCAGAGAGTGGTTCAAATTCATGAGCTCATAATAATATATTTTAACCATGTTGGTACATTCTGAATCTTCTTTAAACATAAGAGATTAGACTGTGAGGCTAAACAGACATGCACAAAAGAGACAGGAAAATGTTAATGCAATATAGGTATATTTCAAAGGAAGAAACATACATTTTGGCTTGTAGCACAGATGCAAGATAGCTAACATTAAGTTCATGGGGTTTTTTCTGTTTCTTCTAAAGTCCTGCACACACATCACCTATGCTGCCTCTCTCTTCAGGAAACTTGATGTGTGTGTAGGCAAAACAAATTCTATAAATCCAAAGCTAAAAGCTAAAATTGCAAGATTCATTATAATGAATATAATGATTATAATCTCTATTTGATTCATGACTATGTATTGTGAGAGGAGAATCCAGACCATTAGTGATATAGTGTGATTTTCCTTCCAGCTTGACTAAGGCATTGCTCAGCCAGAATAGCTCCCATGCAATAGGAAATCTTGGCTCTCATGGCATGACATCAAAGCATACTGGGACTCCTGGGACAGCACTTTCCCAGGCTCATCATGCCTTGAAAATATTTCAGCAGACACTGAAAATCTCCACCATTGTAGATTTCAGTGTCCCGTAGTACACAGAGCAGCAAAGAAAATGTATACAGTCTAGAGAAAGGAAACACACTTTGCAATAGGGTAATTCTGAGGCTTGTCAAATTTCTTCCTGCTGACACTAATGAGGATTTGCAAGGTATTTGCTTTCAGCACAGCCCCAGCCAGAGCTCCACAGGAAGCCAGGTTATATATCTTCAAATCTATTTCTGCTCCTTCAGAAAATGCAAAAGTCAAACCACGCACTCAACCTGTGAACAAGATTTTCTCTTCCACAGCCTACAGGAACCTTAAACAAATTAAGCCAGCTGTTAAGAAGGTAATTTGTACTGAAAAGTCTATAAGAAACAGCAGGAAAGCACAAAGAACAGCTCTCATTTTCTACTAGGCTCCTTCCTTGTCCTCTTCAGAGGGCAGGTTGGAAAATCCTTCACACCCAAGTCTCATCCTACCCTGATTCTTCCTGGGCATGCTGGCAAAACCCTCTGGGACTGAGAAGGTCTTGCAGGATTTAGACAGATTTGAAGCTGCCCTTGGTGCCCTGGTAGTGCTGCAGGAAAATATTCAGGAATTTTAGTTCACAGCTTCTTGAAGTATTTAGGTATAAATGACAAAACAAAACACATGATAAAAAATAGGGCTCACCTGACTTCTCACGCTGACTACAAGAGGAGTAGAGTTTCATAAATAGTCCCATATTTCCCCATTCTGGTGTTCATGGGAAAAGAGGTCTAAAATGCACCATGCAGGACCACAAATTTTATGACATTTTAAGCCAGAACGATCAGTTAAAGAACCAAAAATTTAGGAAGCCAGCCTTCTCCAGGTGCTGACCTCTCTATTTCAAATCAGCACTTGACCCATTAGATACAAACAGCCTAAAGCAAAAATTATATTTAGCTTTTCATCAGAAGACATTTTTGTTATTTCAGGATGTAAAAGCATAGTACAAATAAAAGGATCATATGCAGGGCTGTTTTTTGCTGTTTTGCTGTTATTGTGGTGGTTTTGTTTTGGCTTTTAAATGCTTAGTTGTTGGTACCTTTTTAAACAATAAAGAAACCTAATAATTACTAGGAAAGGTTTGATGCTTACTTCATTTGCTCTCATTTTATATCTCTGTAATGCCTCAAGGCATATCTACAATCTGCAAATTGCTCTATAAGCGTGGAATAACTTTACCAAAGACAGCAAACTCTAATTTACATCACTGTAACTAAGAGCTAGGTATATCTCCTAGGTTTTAATGGCCTATCAGGCTTATTCTAAATGCTATTAAAATGACAAAGTAAAATAAACCAAAATGAAATGGAGAATTCTTCTGTCTCCATCTGCACATTACAAGCAGATATTCCATAAAATGTATTTATCAGCACTGTGACCAGCTATAAGATATTGGCAGTGTGGAATGTTTATGTACTGTAGCATAGTAAAATTGTCCCCCTGTTAACTCTAAATCAGCTTCTGAACAGGTATTGGTGCTTCTTCATCTGCAGGCTTGCTCGAAGGGAAATGTCATTTATGATGTCTGGAATATCATTTTTGCTATGAAGGATGTCACAGTTGAATTGCAGCTCCTCATAAAGGTGAAAATTGCTGAATTTGGTATTAATAAATCTTAGAGACACATCACAGCATTATTTACCTTTTGCTTTTTAAAAAAATGGTTAAATTTTAAGTGAACACCTCATGACCTGTAAACTTCAGTTTGACTAATATAGCATGTCATCTGCATATTGCAACTATAAAAATTCATGTGGTTTCCTCATCAGACCTCATAAACCAAACAGTGCCAGGACTTGTCACCATCAGTATGTCTTCACCACATAGTCTGGGTGACTGTCAGCTGCATCCAGACATCTGAATTACCTTAGGTCAAATTCAAGTATGAAGCAAATGCACAACCTATGCCACTGCCTTGTCATTACTTCCTAACTCAATCAACGTTTTGGATACATCCAATACTGATCAGATGGAAAAAAAATAGATTATAGGGTTCACTCCCTCCCTTCCCAAAGTAAAAACTAAAGTAACAGGGATCAAACAAAATTCCTCTACACAACAAAATATTCTCTGTGATCCTGAACTGTGTTTGCAGCACTGTATTTTCTCTGGCATTCTCCAGGCTCTTATTGGGAAAACTAAAATTCGGCAGTAAAGGAAGCAATCTGTGCTATACAGTTGCACAAACACCAGTAACAAGTTAAAATGCTCTTTAATGTGGCATTGGCAAGAGAAAAACTTCCAGTAGCAGATCCAGATGCAAGCTGACGCCTCAGTTTTCACAGTACATTGAGCCCTTGAGGCTTTGCATCAATAATTCTTTGAGAAAGAAGAGTCAAGTTCTTTATTGAATAAAAATTTTCCCCTTTATTTTGCATCAATTTTGACTATCAATTGTAAACAAATACTTTAACTATCATAACTATGTCAAAAGAGTAACAGAGCCTTAATTCTTAAATATCTTGCTGTTTTACCATCTAATGGTTTTAAGTACTAATTTTCAGCCTTTGTAACCTTCCCTTCCCCCCCCTGTTTTTTATTGATGAACAACATCTTGCTATTCTTTCTTCCTCAGAGCCCCCTCAGGATACAAATTATTTTAAGCTGTATATTTTTCTAATGTTGCATAATAAAGAAAGTTTCCCTTTCTTTGGCAGGAACACAAAGTTCTCTAACAGAGAAGGTGTTATTCTGCCTTAGTAGTATAAAGAGCCAGGCACCTTTGATTTAAAGTGATAGTATTTCAGAATTAACACCTCCCTCAAAAATTAAGTTTGCCATTGACAATACATCCCTTTATTTCTGTGCCTTAAAACGCAGTCCTGAATATTTTAAACCTGCCCCTGCTTTGCACTGCCCAGGTCAATTAAGAGAATACATGAACCACCTTCCTCAGCCAAGTTCACCTGCAATTTAGTGTTCATTTACACTTCCACTGGTAGCCTCTCAGATGTACCTTCAGACACAGCACAGCAAGACTTACACAGCCTTTAGTGCAGGGGGGAACAGCCACAAAAATAACCAAAAAAACAAAAAACACAGAAAATAGAGCTGGTACCACTACTGAATTTTACACAGTGAAAACAAAATATATTTATTAAATACTTAATGTCGATATGACATAAAAATGAAAAAGGTAATGTTAACAATCCAAATTTTGGAACTTCCCATTGATTTTAAGGACTTTATAGCAATAGGGTAAGGGGGTTTTTGTTTGATCATATACAAATGATCAAATTCAAATACAAAAAAAATCTGGCCATAATTGAAATAATTTCAAAAATAAAAAAGTCAGAAATAGTGATATCATCCTTCTCTTTCTTTCCCAGAGCCTTTGTTATGTATATATAAACAAACACACCACAAAGCCTTGCATCACAGATCAAGGTCTGTGATCTACAAGATACATCTATTTTTAGCTAGGAGCATGAGCTCTGACAGAAAATTGCATGAACTAAGAATAACAGGGTCAGTAGGTTTAGAAAACTAGGTTTTTTTAAGGAAGCTAAACTAAGGCAGAGCTCTGAGTTTTCAAAGCCTTTTGTCACCTTAATTACCTTAGGTAAGAGCAGACTCATAGCCACTAGTACTCCCAAAATAGACTTGAGGAACAGTCCTGAGGTAATAGTAATAGCTTAAAGAAAGTGAGCCTCCAGGGACTGAAAAGCACTTTCAAATAAACAAAAAACCCCAAAATATTGAAAAAATCAAAAAAACACCAATCCAACAAACAAAGTATTCAGGGTAAAGATATCAAAGACATGTACTTCAGAGCAACCATTTCTAAAAAAAAAATTTTCTTTGACTGGCAAGGTGAAAAGATGTATTTTCTAGTTAAACAGAGATTTTTACTTTGCTTTAAAGAAATTGCTTCATTTCTTTTTCAATCTCACTAAGTAATCAGAAGGAACAAGTCTAGTGTTTTTTACTAAATTAATAATAATAATTTCCCACATTTCTAGCACAAGAAATGGCATTTCTATGAACTGAAAACTTTCTGCAGGACAGTGGCAATAAGTATTCATGTCCCTCCTCCAACAGGGGGTCCTGGAGGCTCACTTCCCACCAAGAGGCTTTTCCTCCTGGCTCACAGGTGCTTTGAGGGACAAAGATGTCCCTGCTAAAGCCACATTTGTTCCGGAGGGGACAAGGGAAAGCGTGGCAGGTTCCCTGTCAGGCTGCACAGTGTTCCCCATGCCTTTCCTTCTGTCCTGATTAAAATTTTATGTGACCTTTTCACAGCAAACACCACTCACTACACCCAAGCAGGCAGAAATAACCAGCTGGTGTTCCGAGCCATGATCTGCTCCCAGGAGCCTGATGTGGAGCGCTCCCAGTTCTACGCCAGCATTGCAGCCAGCAGGATCCTAGGGAAAGGAAGTGTGGGTGCTGCCTTCCCCCTTCAGCATTGTAGTTCACCTCAAGTAAATTTTCCTATCAGTCTGCTTTTTCTCGTCACCTGGATTTCTTAATTTCTTTGCTTGGCATTCAGGAAATTCCCTGTGAAAGTCTCAGGCAGATTCCCCTCAAAGGCCTCTTGGCTGACAGCTGCTTAACAAATGAAGCCAGAACGGTTCATAGTTTCACCAGGCTGACTGTACCAGATGTGACACAGCACAAAACGAGCATTGCAAGGTTGCACCAACCAATTAAGCAGTTATTGTGAATTAAAAAAAAAAAATCTTTGGTTACAGAGGTGCATCACATTCAGTAAGTAAATCATAATCGCTTATAGGAGTAGGTAGACTTGTGCCTAATTTCTAGCTTGAATATGGTTTATTTGTTAATAAACGAATTCAAGGTAAGATACAAATGCTAATTTTGAGAACAGGAAGTTAGTCAAAAAGCTCAAGTAATCTTAGTGTTAACAGACTGAAAGCAACTACTTTGTCAAGATCTGTCGTAAGTGTTTGTGCTGGAAAAGCTACTTTGGTTCTTATTTTCATCTGGAAAAGTCTCATCTGTCACATTTTCTTTCTTTTCTTACAAATACTCATAAACCATGAGCTGTGATGCAGCTTAGACCTTCAGCACTCGCAGTACTCTTCTGTGGCCTTTTCAGTCACATCATTATACTGATGAATCAATCCAGAGCACAACAATGCAAAAGCAAGTATTAAGGCAGACATATAAGGTCATAAAATAATTGGCATGCAAAGTGCTACATCTATCACTTTGATTATTGAGTCTGATATCAGGATTCTTCAGAGTTGCAAAGCACTGAGTTGCATAACCAACTTATGTCCACATACACACAAATGACCATTGTTTGGGGTTTTTAATTTAAAAACCCTATTACCTGCAGTGCCAGTCCAGTGCAAAAATGCTTTATACTAATTCTAGATGAGAATCAAACATCCAGACATGAGCTGGTCTAGGATCCCCTAGCTCCATCCACAACCAGCAACGACGATATAATGCTTCAGCAGCAACAAAGTCACCAGCAATATGTTAAATAGATTTTAAGATAATTTAATTAATAAATAAAACTTAATGTAAAGAATGAAAATTGGCTTCCTACTTATTCCAGGCCCTAGGAAGGTCTGATGGCTCTAAGCCTTTTCTGTATTTCAGCAGCAAATTCAGAGCATGCCCACAATTTCTCAGGCAAAGCAAAATATGCAGCTCTCCGAAGATTTCTTATGAGGTGCATCATAAGTCAGTTGCATTTACTTAACTAGCACATTTTCAGGAATGTTGAGCTTATGATCTCCATGATTAATAGTGATATGCTTACAAAATAAAAAGAAAGGAAATTAACTGCTCTGTCCCTGAAGAATCACTGGCTTTACCAGATAATTAAGAACTTCTGCATTTTTAGCTTATGATTAGGTGCAATCAAAAAGATGATCTTTATTATGCTTTTTTTTTCCATCAGGACTTCTGGAATGGATAATGAAGACTGCAAAGGAATGAGCAGAGAAATTTAAGTACATGCAATGCAACAGAGCAGAGTGCTATGCCTTACCTCTCCCAGAAAGAAGGCTTAAATATTGTAGCATTCTGATAACTACTTTTACCTGTGTGCAGAACTCTAAGCAAAGTCAGTACTTCGGATATGCATCTCATTTTTACATGTCCCTTACAGCAAACTTATTGGTCATTAAAAGGTATATCTGCATTTATTGAAGTATTGTGACCCTGGGATTAGTTCAGCTGGTCAGAGCATGGTGCTAATAATGCCAAGGTTGTGGGTTCCATCCCTGTGTGGGTCACTTCTCAATTGGTATTTGATGATCCTTCTGGGTCCCTTCCAACTCAGACTATCCTGGCATTCTGACTTTAAAATATAAACTTTCAACAAGAATGTTATTTCTCCACTTGCTCAGCATAAATCTGCAATCTGAATTAATTTAGCGTGTTGAAGTACAGCTTGCAGATTTACCCATAATTAAGGCAGCCTGGTACATCCATGGCTTTATTGGCTATTTTCATACACTTTTGGCTATTTTGGAGACTAATTGCATGGTTTTGCTTAATAAAAAATGAAAGCAATTCATTTGAAAAGATTCAAGACATAAATTTTACAGTGGGACTTGAAATCCATTGTGCTTGGGTGTTCTCAGGAGATGGCAAACATTTGCTCTGTGCTGGAGCAAGATGACTTTGCAGAGGAGGTTTGGGAATGATGACTCCTCCTCTGGTGCTCTGCACACAGAGCAAAACCCCTCTCCAGAGTCAGGACAAAGGAAGAAATCTCTGTGAAAGACTAAGATGTGTCCCAGAATTAGGAATTGGAGAAAAAGAAGCATTGGAGTGATCTGAGAGAACTGGGAAGGCTGAGACTCGTAAAGCAAGCAGCCTGGGCTGGGCATTGAAGGAAGGCAGAGGAGCAAGATCAGCACACACCAGTGGAACAGAAAGGGCCATGCCTGCAAGGGGATGTGCACCACACTCCCTGCACATCCACACAGCTCACAGCCCTTTCTCCATTTGCTTCAAAAGAGATTTCTGGGAATCCAGAATTCACTTAAATCCTCCAGGAAGTAATTTTCTGGCATATTTTATAATCCACATGAAATCTAAAGGGAAGAGTTGATGGGGAGATGAGGTAAAAATGGAAATGAGGTCAATAAAACAAACTTGGAACATAAAATACTGTACATGAAAGATTACTCTATGAACTGTACACATTGTGCAGCAATTTTATGAAATTCTTAGATCTTTGCATTTTTCCTGTTCCACATCCTTCACTTCCAGATTTCAGCACTTCAGGTTGTTGAAGGTTATTTCTTTTCAGAAAGCTATTGTTGCAAAATGCAGCTCACAGAGTACAATAGGGAATAAGTCTTTGTTATTGTTATTGGGTTTCTTGCTTCAGGGAAGACACTTAAAATTCTTAGTTCTCAAGCATTACTTAAATTGGTGACTAAAAGACATTTTAATTGTTTTCAAGACTGGAACATAAGATTTTAGAATCTCTAAATGTAACATTTCTGTAGCTGGAGGTATGCATTATTTAACCAGAACAATAGCTCTCATTAAAACTTAATTTTTCAGCTTTCTCAAAACATCTGCTGCTCATGGGATCTGGTTTTGTAATTATAATAAACAAAATTTCTCAAGTGATACTCCTTTAGTTGCAAAAACCAGAGGTTTGTGGGATTTCTTCATAGCTTTGATCAATTAAAACTTATTGCAACAGAAATAATTAGTAGATTTTTGTTGTTATTTTTAATCTATTACTTTAAAACTTGATGTCACAGCTCTTGACTTAGTTACCATAATGCTATCATTTGAAACAAAACTCTGGCAGTCATGTCTTTACAGAGATTTAATGAAAATAACTTCTTTTCTAAGGCACATATTGAAATTAATACATGATAAGTCAAGCTTAATCTGAAAGCTGTACATGTACCAGGGATGCAGAGGATATAGATGTCAAAGCATTGAAAGATTTGGGGCAGTTTGTAATACTTGATAGCGAAATTATTTGAAAGGGATTACTTTGGAAAGAGGCATCATAAGCATTCTGTGTAGGTTTTGATACCAATTTTCCAGATTATCAGGTTTGTCATCTTGCCAAAAATGTAAAATACAAAACAGAGTGCTGACTTTGTGACCAATGAGAGTTGTTGTGACCCCAATGTAGAAGTTTCCAGAAGATACAAGCCAGTCCTGCTTTTTTACTCCAAACCATATTAATGGCCAAAGGATGGAAGCTTTTACCTGGCAGCTTTGGATAATGGTCTCTTTCTTTTTCCTAAGACTAAAAAGCTAAAAGCAACATCCATGCCAGGGAAAGGACAGCATAAGTGTGTAAATGTTGACTCTCAACAATATAGTTTCCATTGACAGTACATGTCCCCAGTTTCAATCAAGGTAACATTAAAAAACATCCAAATGACATTTTGCCAGTCAAAAAAAACCAACAACAACAACAACAACAACAACAACAACAACAACAAAAAAAAAAAAAAAAAACACAAAAAAAAAAAAAAAAAAAAAAAAAAAAAAAAAAAAAAAAAAAAAAAAAAAAAAAAAAAAAAAAAAAAAAACCAAAAAAACCCCAAACAAACAAACAAATAACAAACTGGGAAAAAAAATCCCAGAACAAAAAACCCAACCAGCCAAACAAAAACCATTGAAAACCATAATGGTTTTTCATATTATAGATGAGAGTGCAGAATTACCTTTCTGATGCTGAATGACAACTACTGTGAAAACAGTGGTGGGTACGTTCTTTTGAGAGAGAACAATAGAAAGCAAGTTGGAAGACTAATCAATAGCAAGGGTAAATATTATCACTGATAAAATTATTTAATTGACTCAGAATTATGAGATCCTCACCATAAGTACATTCCAGCTCACACCTAACCTTAAGCTCCCATTTCAGTCCTTACATTTGTATTTACACTTTGTTTCCATGACCATTTACAACCTCATATTAGCATCATTCCTCCATCTGTAGTCTCAGACCATGACCAATCAATCAACACCATCCCAGCAACTACCATCAGGACACCTGGACAGGCCTCGGTGTCCTGTGGCCAGCTGGATGAGGTTCCACAAGGTCAGATGCTGGGTCCCACACCTGGGTCACAACAAGTCCCTTCAGCATTACAGACCTTATCATGTTTACAAACACCCAAAAGGAGGCTGCAGCAAGGTGGGGGTTGAGCTCTTCCCCCAGGCAACACCCATCTAAGAAATATTTAGCTTGATTTAGCTAATTGTAATTCTCATCAAAAGTGCCTAAAAACATTCACTCAGTGGAACAGAAATCCTGATACCCACGTAGTACCTGTTCAGTTTAGGTAAACTGACCCTGACTGTAGAAAATACAGGAAGAAGTAGATATTTCTGATAGGAAACACATCACATGGCTACTGGCATATTACAGTGACTTCAGATTGAATCTTCAAGGACCACAAACCAGCAGACAGACTCACATCTATATTGGATGGAAATTTCCTATCATTATCTTTTAGTGAAAAAAGAGTTTGGATGAAACAGAATATAGTAAAGTGTTTGCTAAAAACCCTCAAATACAAAGCTGATTGAACTTTTCCAAATGAAAGGAGTTTTACCATATTTCCATTTCTTTTTTTTTTTTTTTCAACACTGTTTGAAACTGACTGCACATCTTTTAATCTTCTCAAACTGAGCTCAAATTCCTTCATCTGCACTTTTCTTCCATCTGGGCTGTAGAAGTAGATGAGGAGGGCGCAGTGGTACTGAAAACTTCCAGCACCCAATTACCCTGAAATGTGCTCTGGTCTCTGAACACTCTGGACCCAAGCAGATAAGAAACCAGCTGAGGCAATAATCACCTTCTTTTCATTATTTCCTCCTATTATACTTTCTATTTCCACCCTAGGTCTCATCCCCAAACCACAGATTAATTCTAATTATTTTCTATTTAATTTTATAGACAAACATGCTATTCAGATTTAAATATTCCACCTTCCTAAGGTGTCTTGGTAAATATAACATATGCAATGCTAAACCTAATGAAGAGATTATATGGGCTTTTAAAGTGGGTAAACAGATACCAAACTGTGACAAAAAGATCCCACTGTCCACACCACACTGGTTAAAGAGGCATGGGGTTACATTTCCATAACCATCTGGGGCAAAGAGGCTGTGTCCACATAGCCTAAAGCTTAGAAATAATGTAGTAACAACAAGCCAAGACTTCTTCTCCTGCCCCCATAGAAGTTTGTCTTTTTCTCCAGCAGCAGTCCCAGGTTTCCTCAGGAGGCTGCACAGAGCTGTCAGAGAGCTGATTTTACCTGTGCACACAGGACACCTGCTGCTGCCCTGCCAGCAGAGGCCATCAGGAGGCCAAGGACTGCCCCTGCAGCAGGGTGAGAGTGTCCTCTCCCAGCCACTGCCACCAGCAATGCACACCCACATCTTCAGAAACCTCTCTGGCCAGGGCTGAGAGAAGGGTTTGGACACTGCTCCTGGTGGGCTGAGGAACCAATTGTCCCAATCTTACACAGAGACTACGAGTTTTATATGAAGCCTACCTTGAGATTAATGAACAACCATCTTCTCATGCAAGCCAATGCATCAGAGATAAGGATTGTGCTTGTTTATTCTTTTTCCATTTACTGAAAATTTGAGTAGATGGCAAATTATGTTTGTACCAAATTATTGTTAGCTGTTGAAAACTATTGTTTGGGTTTTTTTCTTTAACAGCTTAAACCAATATTAAAGATAAAAACAGAATAAAAATAGTTATGCATTCTTTCACATTCAAGTGAAGAAATTATTTTGCACTGCAAGTATTGAAATCAATTAAAACCCTTTACTTCAGATATAATTAACAAGCCTCACAAGCATAAAGTGATTTAATTTCCTGTATCAAACCAAATGCTGTTTTCTGTCAGTAAATGACTATTCTTTTACAGCACTACACATTAATTATTCATCATTGCTGTATATTCAAACAGATGGGACTCAATGAAAACTTCTGATGAAAACAGCATTAACTTACATCCAGCATATAGAATCTTTAAAGGAATAGTATTTTCTTTAACATTAAGGTTTTTCATTGCACAATTTCCTAATTAAAGTTAAATTGTTACATTACCAAAATAAACTAGTCATTACACTGGGTGAAAAACATAAAAAGGAATCTAATACAGTTGTATAAAACAAAAACAAATAAAGCCAAGACCTACTCCTTCAATAAATATCTGCAAAATAACTTTATGATAACTTATACTTGCTAATATTTATCCTTGTATTTGATTTAACTTTGATGAGGGTGAATTAATGTGGTAAGTGACATGCACACTCTAGGATTTCACTCTCTGGCTTGGGAGAGTAGAAAATTAGCACATAAAGCTCACACAGCCACCTTATTCAGATCTCAGTCACTCACTACCCTGCAGTGCGGAACAAGGCTGCAAGACCAAAGTTACTGCAGCTCTCTTACTGCCAGAGAGAACCTTTTTTCTTCCCACCACCTTCTTTTTTACTTCCCATTTCCTTTTAAGATCTCAAAGGAGAGCAATAAAATGGGGGGAGTGTGTCTGTGTGTGTGTGCCATTACTCCAGTTCAATAAGGCTGAAAACGACAGCGAGAAAGAAGGAATTTGTTGTCTGATCTTAGGTACACTGAAGTCAAAAGGAATTAATTGACTAGAAATATTTTCATGTCATAGCTCCCTACACCAGCAGCAGCACTACTGGCCTCTAATACTGTAATTTTAAACTTTTACTTAGGAAAACTTAGAAGACCTGCCAATGTAAGCAGCAAGTATGCATAACAATTCTACAACAAACAACAAAAACTGCATCTGTAATATGTCAATATTAACAACCCCATTATGATTAAAGCCCCTTTAGTTTTAAAAGGGATGTTCACCACAATGACTCAAAATGACATGGAAACACCTTTTCTCTCCTGAATGTTTTGCCATTGTAGCTGGCACCATTTTCTCTTATTAAGCACATTCATACAAAGAACGAATTCTGCTGTTGTTTTCTGTGTATTTTCAAGACTGAGGGGTTGATGCTGCTAAGTGCTGAATGAACTGACTGCTCCAAGGACATCCACAGCTCTAAATGCAAGCACAGCCACAGTCAGGATTAGAAGAATTTCCCACGTAAATTGTTGCATCCACATTGTGTTCCCTTGCCAGACAGACAACACACATTAAGTACATTATTAGAGCAAGTACATAAGACAGAGAATATTGTTTATGCAAATGAGATGAAAATATCACAATAGATATCCCTTTCTCCCTGAGCAGTTAACAGAGATACTGGTAGCAAATATATTCATGTTTTTCTCCATTAGTTAGGATGCCTGCATTATACATTTTCATTCTATGTCAAGTTCTTAAACCACAAAAAGAAAAAAACCTTAAGGTAAATACTTTGCACTTGCACCAGACCAAAGAGCAATTATTTGTTCACATATCCATTACACCTTACTTTGAAAGGGCAAGTTTTAGAACTCTAAGGGAAATTAGGTGAAACAAGTTATTTGAAACTGAGGGGGAAGGAGAGAAGAAGGAATTAATAGAGCTTTTAAGGACATGCTGAAGGTGCCAGCCAATATCACACAGCATTGTCTTTAAATAATATCCACACTGAATACCAAAAAAATACCTAATTTCCAGGTGGTTCTTGACACATGCCATAACTCAAAAGTTTGTTGTATTGCACTATGAGAATAAAGTGCCCTAAGAAACTACAAAAATATATTATAAACCCACTTTAGCTAGTTAGAATGTATTTTGATACAAAATCCATCATGTCTTTCCCTTTAGAGTTTGCTACATAACATAACAATGCATTTATTGAAGTTTTGCAATGTGGGCCCAGAATCCCCTAATTGCTACTCTAGAAATAAGCCTCAAAGATTTGAATATCCCATCTTAAATAAATGTTTGGTTCTTTGCTTTGAAAAATATGATACTCAATCCGTGCTTTTAAAGAAAAAGCTGTAGAGAATGTGTTGGCATAAGTCTTCTGGATACATTTTTCCTCTTCTAACAAGATTACCCATGTGTATTTTTCTGACAGGGACCAGAAACAGCAAATAACTCCCTTTACATGGCTCCATCATAATGCAGTCTCAGAAAGAACAATAAATTAAAAAATCTGTTGCCAAAAATTGAGTTGTTTGTTTCTTGGGTCTCCCAGATGGAAAACACTTTTGTTAAATCATTGCAAGTGAAATTAGGCAGCTTGTTAGTAAAGCCTCATCATTCATTAGCATCTTAAATTCCTGCAAAGGGACAAAATACTCGAGTATCTGACTGCCTGAATATTAGCAGATAATGCCTTCTGTTTATATGTAAATACCTACAGTCTGTATCAGAAGTCACCTAAAGAATACTGGGTAAAGGTTTTTGCTTTTTCAAAAGTTCTCAGAGCTCACAATTTTCTGTTTTTTTATTATTATTCTTTCCCCTCATCCTTTGTATTATTTTCCACATCATACCTATCTTATAACTCTGCCCAAAGCAAGGTTTTTTACTTTCCTTTGACATAGGTCTTGGTATTGACTATAAATTAATATATTTCTTTCAACATACTGATCCAAAATGGACAGATTCAGACAGCTGAATTTGTACTATAGAGACTCCACACATCAGTTCAATATCACATTACAAATCCATACACAAAGAGAGATGAAGAATACAGAATTATGGATTAAGGAATCAACTCTTTTATTAATAAAGTATAAGAGCCTATTTTCCTGGTCTAATATCAGGAAATAAATGAGATTTAATCAACAGAACCTAATGTTAGATTTCATCTGGCTGAATGAAGAGCCCCACCACACGAAGCAAATAGTTAAGCATCCTAATAGATAATCTAGGGAGGAAAACCCAATAACTAGTCTGTTCTCTGTGCAACTATTCCAAAGACTTTGGCAAAAGCTGATACCACAGAAAGATCCCAAAAGACGTTCCCAGAATTTGAAATCTTTGCCAGATCATCTAAATTACAGGTTTCAGTGACTTTGCCATCTGACACCTGGGGACAAGCTATGCACTTATTTTATATTATTCTCCTCTTTGTACTGCTCACTGAGGAAAGGAAAAAGCTTTCAGCATCACAGCCATGTGTGGCTTTTGCTGATGGGGTACAAGCCAATATGGTGTTACCACAGCACAATTATGTGCTATTTTTGCTGCTTTTACAGTGCTAGAGGTGTCCTACAACAAAGAGGCAAAACACATCTCCAACCATTACAGGCCTGTGAGGCAGAAACTCTCAGACAGAGCCTTCTGCCCTGTGTCCACTGCACCATTAAGCTTTACAGGAATGGTTGGTTACTGATCAGTCTCAAAATGTACCAGAAGTTGATCAGTGAAGATTCCAGATTCTAAAAATTGTCTGAGATTTCTAAGAGTAAAATTGCATTAAGTGCAATTAGATAAGAGTGAAGTGATAAGAGGGAAATTGTGCAATTCACAACAATTTCTAAGTTGTGAATTGCAATAAGGAGTTGTTGTTAAAAGCCCCAAATAAAAGCATTCATGTTTCAATTCTGATTGAAACAAATATAATCTCTTCTTTCCTTCAACCTCCTCACTTCTCAGGCTTTTGTTTGTAGCTTTTAACACACATATTTTTAAAAAAAATACATATCAAAGCAAGAGCATAAACTCATATCACACTGCTAGCAGTCTCCTGGAAGTTTGAAATTGCAGCAAAATGTAGAGACAATAACACCACATACCACCTTCCTGCTCTGTGAGCAGTCTTCATTTCAAGAGCATTTTCAAAGCACCAGTTCCACAGTACCAAGCACTAATAGCCTGGGCAGGCAGGTTCCCACCATGCTAATTAATTCACCTAGGGGGTTCTAGCTACAGCCCACATGCAAAATTTCAAAGCTTTTTCTCTCCCCTCCTACTCCTTTGTCTAATATTTTTCACTATAATCACACTCAGGAAGAAAATTATAAATCCAAGCATGACAACTGTGTCTTGCCTCAGCTAAAAGTATTCAGAAATAATAAAAGGCAAGATCGAGAGGCAGAGATATGGAAAGGCTTTTGCCCTTCTAGCAACAGAAAAATAAGTTAAACTGTTGAAGGCCATTTGATGAGGAAAATGCATGCTTTCTCTTTTTTTGGGCAAGAGTTCCAAGGATTTCCACAGCTCATTTGCTGCAGAGGTCAAACCCAATCCATGAAATCTCCTCCAAACACACAGCCTTTTAACTGCAGCTGCACAGCACAGTCATCTCCCTCCTGCCCATCGACAGAAGACTGATCACCCCGGGGTGCAGCTTAATATAAATGGCTGTAACAAGGACTCTGCACAGCTACAGCAATAAAAGCCACCCCCAAAGTGTCCACAACAAAGCCTGAGCTCAGATTTCCCTGTGGAAGCTCTTTAAGTCAGGCTTATGTACACACTGCTCATAGTTCATTTCCAGTCTCTGCTTCCCAACAGGAAGGTGTTCCAAATGAAATGTGCTGCTTACCTCCCCACTTCACCACACAAGGATGTGGAAGTGGCCAACTTAATAAACTAGACAGGGTATAACCCAGAAATGTACATTAATTTGCTAATTGACCTTCTGGAGCAGATCAGAAGGCACAGCAGAAGCCTTTAAGTTTTCAGGTATTACTTTTCCATTTTCTGAATGTAAGAGGAATAATCCCCCACAATCTCTCTAGCAACAAGATATAGTTACACTTACTGCAAAATCTTAGCTTGAAAACCTAAATAAACCTTGGAGGAATAATTCAAAAACAAAGGCTAAAGAGTTCCTTTCATTTCACCCCCCACTTTTTTTTTTTCTGTTTTCCTGCAACAAATACAACAACAAAACTGCACAGTTTCAAATGGTCAGAATTCATCAATCTAGAGAGAATAAATTTAAAAAAAACCCACTGATCTCTCTTACCTATGAGAAGCATTTCCTTTTGACTGCTCTGGGTTTCCTTCAGATGAAGTGGCAACTGGCAGGTCTTTGTTGATAGATACCAGCTACAGGTCATGTGAATCAGCACCGGCAAATCTCAGATTTTCAGCTTTCTGAAGCATCACAGAGTAGCAGAACTGTTGCACAACATCTGGAAAGTGAATTGGAAAATAACTCAAGATTAATAACTTTCATATCTTGTTTCAGCGTTTCAGGGAAAATTGCCAACAATGGAATGACACTAATTATTACATAATCAGCATTAGCCAGTGAACCTAATTTGTGTGAAAGATAGTGGGGCTGAAGGCAAAAGGAGGCATTTTTAGTCAACCTCTAAATATGAACTTCAGGGATCAGTTCATGCAAAGCATTTGCCTTCCAGAATGCCAAGAGGCATCTCTCTTCTATCTTTTATAACTCAGGTGCTGCAGATCACTCTAGGGTGGCTGGAAAAAGGCAAATAAAGTTCAAAAGCATGAACTCCATTATAGATTTTGAATACAGCATAGAAACCAAGATGGCAGTGGGAACAGTGCATCCTACACGAACATATTTTTCTCCTAATACAGAAAAAATTGCTTAGAAGCATTTTAATACCACATATTAAACACAGCATTTAGTCATTTAATACTGTTGCTAAAGTTCTGAAGATCAAAATGTAGATCATTAGCATGAATCCATTTTCATTGTGTGTGAAAGAACTCTCATAAATCATTCATAAAGGACACCTCTACATCTCTTCCCACAACTCCTTAGTATTATTTAGTTCTTTTCCAGATGTAAGAATATATTGTAGCTAAAGTCTCTGCTCATTAAGCATCACCGTTCAGTTCCCATTTAAGATGATTAATTACAGTAGGGACCAAACACTCTGAAATTATACAAATATTTTCTTCTAGTTAAATGGCAAAAAATAAATCCCACCCTAAATAAAAGGCATCCTTGTCTGGCCCTGCATGTTCATGCAGACCTTTTTTTTTTTTTTTTAATAGAGCTCTTCTCAGAGCAGTTTTATATTCAAATTTACATAAAAGTAGAAGAAAAAAGCCAATGCACACTGACCTGAAGCAAATTAAGAAAAAAATAATTGAAGAATAAAATGGTTTTCAACTGAGTAATTTATGTGATTGTATATAAAATATAAAAGCACCACAGACTTTAAGGTGGCAAAATATTGAAAACCCAAAAGTAAACTCTCCAGTAGTCAGAAGGAATCAGTTCTCAAAGAAAATTAACTAAGATGTAGCTATTTTCCTGCAACTTTAATGAATTTCTGCATATACTTTGCTGAACAACTACTGTTCATTAACACAACATATGCAGAACTGTAAACTAAACATTTTTTGTCAGAAAAAAGCAGGAACTCAATTCTTCCTTCAGAGTCTTAAAATCTCCAGTTTTACTCATAGGTATTTTTTGCTTAAGTAAAATTAGACTCCTTATTTATGTTGCTGTTAAAAGCATTGTTATTGTATTTAGTTAAATCACATCAGCACATAGTATTATATCGTGTTTTTATCAGAAGTCTACACTTTTAAAGGAAGAGATGGCAAAAAATTGAAACCAAGAAAGCAAAGATATTCAGTGTGTTTTCTTCTCCATATCCAGTTTCAACAGCAGAATTATTGTCCAGCTGGAGCAAGTTTATGACTCAATATATTTCAAAACCACTTTCAGAACACAGAAAAATAGTATTATAAAAATAATTCATCCTTGAGTTTAATTTCACATCTAGAACATAATGGAATATTTAATAGTTGTCAAGTCAACTCTGCAAAGTTACCTTATACTGCTCAAATGTGGGAAAAATGGGAAACAAGGGCATATTTGCCCATCAGATGATGCAAGACTATTTGAATATATGTGTATATATCCTACTTAAATCAGTGATAAAAGCTTACAAAACCCCCACAAAGCTTCAAACAAAAACCCCCAGCCATGGCTTATTTATTCCACTTAGGGCTGCTCTTTGAGCATGCCTGACATAAGGAGACATTCTGCTCCTGCTCCCAGGACACAAGGCAACTGTGCAGCCTGAAAGAGCAGCACATCCAGCTGTGGGACCCAAGAGACTTAACCCATTTTGATCAAATCAAATTTTCTGGTATCAACCCTTCTTATATTTAAAAAAAAAAAAAAAAATTAGTGCCTTAGCAAGCATTAAATTAAGCTACTAGAAAATCATCTTCCATCCCATAAGCAAACAATATAATTCAAAATGTAAGAGATGCAAGTCATGGTAATTCAACTTTAGGATTCTGTAATTCTTCACCAGACAAGCTTGTTTCCTCAAGAGAACAAATGCCCTGAAACCCTGGCACAGTGGAGCACTCCAGATAGCAACAAATCCCCAGCATAATATTAAAACTAAACACATCACACAAATCTAAGATATACACAAATACATAATTTTGTATATGCATATATTAAACAAGAGTCCTCTTTTGATTTTTTGGTTAACCCAGACTGTTTTCCCATTCACTCTTTTTGGTTTTCTGGTTTTTGGGTTTTTTTTCCCTAGCTGAAGAATGGTTAAAGAGCTTCTGGCAGAGCTGCCCCCCCAGAACACCTCATTCTAGCAGAAGCACAAAGCCTGTGGGTAGGACAGGCTGAGAATCAAAGCAATAATGTGCTTTTCTTCCATGGTTGAAGCCTTCATTTGGAAAAGTGGTTGAGCAGGGCTGACCACAATCCCCTCAGTCAGTTTGATTAGCTGTGATCCCACTTGCTCCCAATCCCCTTTAACAGCCTCTGGACACTGCAGAATCAGTGTGTGGGGGATTAGGAACACTGGGCTTCTGTTTGAGAAGGGGTGAAAATGTTATTTGCAGAATGAAGCCATACTGATGTATAACCAGCTAGTAAAAGTAACACCACTGACCTCTGGTCTCCTCAAGGGCTCATAAATAATTAAAACATAAAATCTTTGTAAGTGTCTGGTTAAATACAGGCATCTAAATCCCATTTAGGCACCCAGATAAGAAGCTTGATTTTAAAAGACATCTGTTTACTACCTTTCACAGTACTGATCATTCATTTACATGTATTTCCTTACCTTAAGAATTGTTTTCTTTTAACTCAGTGATTCACAGGGGCACCTTTCTGTGCATTAAAAATGTAAGTCACTGCTACTGCAACAGTGAATCAAAGAATCAGAACTGAGGAAAAACAAAACAAAAAAATACACATTTCCTTAAGATCACTGTATACCTAAAACCGCCCCCGCAAATGGAATTTATCAAAAGGTCAGACTTAAAAAGCAACAATTCATAAATACTAATTACCACCTTGCCAGTCATTGCATGATAACATTTTACTGATGCATAATTGAATAGCAAAAATTTGAAAAAACAGAGAGCGTGGGTAGATTCAATAATTAATTCCTCCCACACTAATCAGTTTCTGACTATTTCTTATAATAAGTACAATTACATATTCTTACTTCCTTTTTCTTTTCTTTTTCCTTTGTTAGTAACAAAATATGAGTCTGTATTTCTAAAAGTAAAGGGAAGGGGAACCACTGCAAATAACAGTAAAAATAATTTTTAATAGTTATAAATTTATAAATATTTCAATTGTATCTAAGTTTTTGCTTCATTGCTGAATATTACTACTATGATTCTTTGTTTTACAAAACATTAGTACATTTAAATTATCCCATTAGGATTAGATCATCTTCCCTCAAGCCTTCTTCCTAAACTCCACATCTGTAATCCAATGCATTAATTTATGTGTTTTATTACAAATATAATTTAGCAGCCACCATCCTCTGTACCTTGCTATCCCAACAGCTAGCAAGGTTGCGTTAAGGTTGTGGTTAAGGACAGCTCATCTCCACTTTCTCAGATCTGAGCAGACAAAAGACTCAGTGCTGTTCCCAGTTAGAGGGTTAGGCCTGTCAGGATGCAATTATCTGGATTACAGCACTGATTTGCAGGCAGCCACAGAGAGCTCACACATGATTTTACTGTACGAGGGATAAACAAGACTAAAAGCCCAAGAGCAGCTGCCAGAAACATGGCAGGAGATGGTGCTTAAAATCACACACAGTCTAGTGGCTTGGGGTGTTGTGAGCACAACACATCACAGTAGCTGCTGTCTATAGGGGAAGTGCCAAAATATTCATTCAAATCACATTATTTTTATTATTTTATTTTTAAACTTCACCCAAACTTTATCTTTTCATAATATTTTTTCTAAAACAATATTATGAAAATAATATCAGTCTTATGCTGGAACAATGTTAATAGAAAAATCCCAACAGCAAGGCACACAATCCTCTATAGCCACAAGGAAGCCAAATTGCTACAACACTTGTCAGAACACACAAAAAATATCCAAGACTCTCATATAGTCCTCCTGGGTTTCAGTCCTCCTGAAACAGGTGGGTTTCAGCCGTGGAAAAGAAGACTGATATTTTTAAATATAAATATACAGGGAAAAACACAACAAACAAAAGCCAACCCCTGCTCCCCAAGATTCCAAAACACTTCCAAGAGCTGAACAGCGTTCTCCAGCTGACACTCAGCAAACACAGACACAGCCTTCCAAATACCCTTGTCTCCCACACTTCAGAGAACACCCAAAGAAAAGTCACAGCAGGAGAGGAGCAGCACCTGGCCCACAAAGCTGCAAGAAATGCACACCTTGCAGCCATGTGTCTGACTGACATGAAACCAAACCTGCACGAGCACAGAGCTACAGAAAATCCTTTGCGCCAGTTCCACTCCCAAGCAAGCACCAGCCACCAGTCCTGGGTTGCTCCAGGATGTTTGGCAGTAAGATTTTCAGCTCTCCATTGCAGGAAACAGAATCACAAGACATGGGCATGACCCATTCAAGGGCAACTAACAGGCTGAGATGGCAGATTTCTGAGGCTTCATCCACCACAGCCAGAATCAGCTCTGCAGACCTCTGGGACTACACCAGTAACAGTTCTGGATTGTCTCCCCTATCTCACATCTGAGCTTTGGTGTGAAATAATGAGATAAAGGGACTGCAGAGACCTCTGGCAGAAAACACACTGGAAGGGAAGCCCTTCAAAAACCACTTTGTTTCTTCTGGGTTTGAACAAGGAAGATGTTGGCTGCAAGGGAAAATTGTCATGAAGAAGACTCTCTCCCATGGTAAATGAAAACGTGAATTTGTAGGCAGACCTACAAATACCCTACAGATTTATTCTAGTGAATCTGGCTAAAATCTAACCGAAAAATAGCTGTTGTGTACAGAAAAGTACTGCAAGATACCAACATCACTTTTGCTTTACCTACAACACTCAAATATAGCAATGCTATATTCAATGCAGACTGTACAACTGAGAAAGCAAAACCAGCCTAGTGATACTGTACAAGTCATAGCTAGAGAGTTGTCTAATTTGGTCACTTTGGTTGTGGTCAGAGGTGTGGTATGTTTTTTCAGTTTTGGGGGTTTATTGGTTTATTATGTAGTTTGTTTTTAAAAAAGAAATCTTTTCTTTTTTAAAAATTTCATGCATCTATCCTCCAGAAATTTTATTCTATACAAGGCACCACATCCAGAATAATACATTTTTTACCATGCATTTTACCTTCATGATGTGTAACATTAATATATCATTAAAATGACAGCCTTTCCCAATATATTAATTTAACTGTTAGTATCAGATTGTGCTAGAAAATATGATGCTGAACGGGTGAAGATGCAGTAAGGTACTCTGACAAAGAATGACTGTAAAGATTGGATCAAATAACAGAGATGATAGATGAGGATCTAGAAAGAAAATAGTGCCACAGTTTTTAGGTACTTGGAAATGGGTTAAAGACAGCAGTATGGGTACAGGGGGGCAAAACTGGAGGTGCAGCTCTGAAACAGCATTTTACACACATCATCTAATGTCTTTTGTCTCTCCCATCTTCCTCTTCCGGACTACCCTTGGTTACTAAGTTGGGAGGGTCTGTTATTTGGGGCTTCTTTTTCCGTCTCTGTTTTGTTTTGAAAGTGGTTATTTGCAGAGGCACTGGCAGACTTTGCAGAAAGCTGTGAGAGCCAAGCAGACCCACAGTCAGAGGGATGCTGTTATCCCACTGGCCTCTGAACAGGAACACAGGGCTTGTACTCACAGGGAAGAGCTGAGCAATGAGGATTGGTGAGACTGTGTGTGGCACTGGGATGAAAAGTACAGCTATGGGAATAATGAAGATATAGTCAGTTAAGTAGATTGATTACAGGTCAGTAAGGCAAGTTGTTGAAAGGAGACTTCACACATTTAGGGTGCCATTATCACAAACTGTAACAAGCAGCCCTTTGGATATTTCCTAAATGCTTTTTAATCAAGATAATTTATTGGAAGGTCTTTTTACAGGGTTCAAAGTCCATTTGCAAGTAGGGGGAGAAATGGCTGTCTAAATACCATTATATTAGCATAATTATTATTATGCAAACTTTAAGTTCCTCTACTGGGCAGAAAGCAGTCTCTGACGAAGAAATTTTTCTGTCAGCAACTTCAAAGTGGCCTTTTTTTTTAATTGCCTCACAGTGATTACCTTGACTACATTGATCAAAGAGTCACTAGGAATATTCCTCAACATTAAGCAACACAATGATGAAAAACCACCTATTCATCCTTACAGGGCAGAGAAACAACAATTCATCCCACTGCAGTGAAACAATTAGGGAAAAAATAATATTTTATGTCAGAGATGGAGGAAAATACTGTGAGAAAGCACACAGCCCTCAGAGCAGCTTTACTCTGTCCTACTAAGGCCCCTTGTCCAATAGCTGCCAGGCAAGATGTTCACCACACCAGGAATGAGACAGATTTCTGGGTCAGTGCCACAGAGCCTCAGGTCTCACCTAACACAGCCTTCAGCAGAGGGGCAAAGCACAGATGTACTTTGGAGAAGGATGGGCAGCAATTCCTGTCTTTGCTAATCCCAGCTGAAGTCATAGTTTGACCTAATATCACATATTACCTACTTAATTCCTCCATGGAGGCTTATTTCCTCCATGGAATTCAGCTATTAACATTGCAGCTTGCTGGCTTTGGTAAATGTACTTCTGCATAGTGTGTTGGTTGTGTTCATTCACTCCCTTCCCTAGAAGTGATGCATTATTTCAGCACATGTGAATCCCATCCAGCTACCACTTCACAAAAACAATTTAGGAGACTGCAAAGACCAAGGAAACCTCCCCAGAATTAGTTTCCAAATTCTATTTGACTACAGGAGGAGAAAACCAACCAAGAAATTTGACAACAAGGAGAAAGCTGAGTGACCCTGAAATGGGTCACAGTACCACAGGCATTCCAAGGTCCTCACTACATTCTAACCAATTAATGTTATTCTAACCAAATAGAATGTTAGTCTAACCTCACCAATTCAACAAAAGGTGAGATACCCAACCCACATCCAAACCACCTGCAGCAGATCTGCTTGCTGCTGGGCCATGATCATTACCTTAAAAATTCATCAGGAACAGAAGAGGAAGTGGAGGAGAAAAAACCACAAAGATGTTCAACCAAGCACGTGAGGGGGAACAGCAATACAGTAATTAATATTTCACTCTTCCATGAAGATATGTCATAGTGACTTTTCCTGGTAATTCACAAAACCATTTGAGATCTTTGGTAGAAGAAATACACCTATAAAGAATTCTGCTAAAGTAAGAAAGCAATATGGGAAACTTTGCTTTACTATTTTATATGTTTGCTAAAAATAGGTTAGAGAACTATATTTTAAGGTCTATACCATAATGAAAACAATTAAGATTTACAGATTGGAAAAAAACAGATAGGTACTGTTTGGTTTTATGGAAGCTCCCATAATTTCTACAAATAGGCTAGTAGTTCATTTCAATTTCTCTCTCCTATTGCCTGGAAATACATTATCTTCTTTAATCTTGCACTGCTATTTGAAAAGAAAGGACATACCAAAATACTCAGGCCTAAGAAGCTTGAATTATGTGTAGTTTGCTACAAAAAAATGCTACCAGAATTTGAGTTAAAAACCAATGTTCTTTTGTCCAGCAGATAACCTCTCAAACATTTCACAGCCCAGATAAATCTGTCTCTTTTGGAATGCATGAAAGATAATTTTAGTGAATATGGCAGACACAAGCAAAAGAATATATATATTCTGCCAGTGATTAAGCAAAGTGTTTTCAAACTCGAATGGATGAGGGGGCCTATTTAACATTGGGACTGCTTTCTGACAGTCTTAATTTACACATCAAAAGAGAAACACACTGTAAGATTTTGTCACCGTAATGGTTTTGCTATTACATTAACTAGCAATTACTACACAAAGCCATGCAAGCTGACTAGGCTTTAAATGCCAAGTCCCAGTTCTGAAACCTCCTTAGGCTGTTATTTCAACGTCTTCCACTCTTTGAAGGGAGAAAATTACGAAGGTTACAATTGCATGGATTAATAATGGCTAAAAATGCCTACAAACACTGTTTTCTTGCCTCTGTGCAAAGAAGCAGAAAAATATCAGTTGTGGTTTACCCTTTCCTCTGTTCTACCCAGTATTTGAAAAGTAAAGCACAGGGCTGGAAGCTGTAGACCTGTTCTCTTCCTATTCTCCTCAGGGAAAGTGCTGGGCTACTCTGGGACAACTAATTTTGCATGTGAGCACCTTTACAGTAGCACACTGCATTGGATGAGGGCCTTTGGTTGTGTCAAGTGATGATGCATTTTCTTTACTCTTTTTTCACTTTTGTCTCTCAAAGCTATGAGGTATTGCTGACCTAGACCAAGTGTCTATTTTGTCTGTGTTCCACAGTAGCCACAACTGCGAACTGGCCAACTGCAAATATTCAACTTGGATTTGCTGACTGTTTCATGCAAAGGTTCTGGCACAGCTGGATTCTCCTTCATGCTTTGATTTGTTCTTTCCATGCCCTGGTTCAGCTCTCCCACTGAACACCTCCAGAGTGCTTAATTAACACATCAATAGGCAGACCCCCATCTGATACAAATCAGAGGTTCGCTGTAATTTGCTTTAATAGAAATATGTCTATTTATGGAAATAAAGAGGTCGTTTCTCTGTTAAGGAAAGCAATAATCATTTGGGCATGGCTTTCTCTGCAATAGCATTTGATACCAGATGTCTTTCCTTGCAATGACCTCATTTTCAGTTCTGCAGTTGTTCAAGTTGTTTTTAATGTGATCCAGTGTCATCTGCTAAGGTGCATGAGCCAAATTCTTCAATACCATAAGAGAAGTCTCCTAAAATAGAGACAAGCCCTTAAAGCTATGCAGCCAGGTCACACAGCTTCATCATTAATCCTTCAAATAAAATTTCAAAGGGTTGATATTGATTTTGGTGGAGGCTACTTGATGAAATCAAGTTGGCTTGAAACAGAAAAGAGTAAAATAGATAATAGAAAGTCAAGGACTTCATGCACTTCTTACTTACTGCAATTATTTACGATTACTAACCAATATAACTTCACAAACAGTCATTCTCCAGAATTCCTTATGCTTTCTCCCCCACTCTTTTGGTATTGTTTCCCATCATTAGATTTTCCCACCCATCTCACAACTATACATTAATTCTTGATCAACACTGAAGACCAAACCTAGAGCCTCTGGGAAGAGTGACTGGCTCAGATCCCTGGGCTCCTGTCAGGCAGGGCTGGGAGCACAGAGCACTTGCAAATGGCCCTTTAACTGTTCCCTGATGCTCCTCAAAAGGCCCCTTGGTGGCCTCCCCACACTTCTTGTCGCCATTAATATTCAAACTCACTGTGCTGAAAATATGGCCTGCACATAGGTATAGATTTGAGCAATCAAAATACATGTAACACAGCTTCCTGTCTAGAGTAGGTTGTGAAAAGGAAACCAGGATAGCAAATAAACTTGTTTCATACACAGACATCGGTGTGCCTGTGCTACACTCACTGCACAAGGTAGTTTTAGTCTCCCTTTCTGAAAATCCCTGGCAAAAGAAACATTTCCATTTGCTCCCTGTAATGCGTGGCTCCAGCTGCTATTTCTAGAATAAGGCAACAGACATTTTGCTGCCTCTTGACCCCCACACTAGGAATTCACCACCCAGGTATGCAAAGGACACATATGTAAGTACATAGATGTCTTCCCTAATCTCAAAGCTTTCTGCATTGTAATTTTTCTCCTCATCAGTATCAGTATAAAGAACACTATGTGACATTATTTACCTAAACACATGGCTTCAAGAGTCCCTTTATTAGATAGCAAGACCAAAAGACCCTTCTGACCAAGAGAACTAACAGTCCCCTATTGCTATAAATAACTGGGGATTTTTTTCAAAGTATTTATTTCCTTATTTTCCTGGAAATTGGAAAAAAAAAGGTCAGCTTTCAGGGGCAGTTCCTTTAAATTTACTATAAAAGAGTTCTTGGAAGGCAAGCGGATATTTCCCTTCATTTTTAGCTACTTAAAAAGTGACTTTCACTAAAAAAAAGACATGATGTATTCATACAAGGAGCTAAGAACTTTACTGATAACCATCTGCTTTTGGATTTACCATTCAGTGACCACAGATATATTTTTAAAAATTACAAAGCAAGCTGGAAAAAGTTAAACTTTTTACTAGGAGATCAAATTACTTATTTACGTGTTTTTCACCTTAACCTTCAATCTTAGAAAAGGGACCTGTTTAACCTAATGGTGCTATTCAACTGGGCCTTAATTTTCTTTAATTATTAATTTCCTGTAAATGAACATTCCAGGCTCTGCATCTATCAAGTCCACACACATGAAGCAGAAAATAGCTCACTATTTCATTTTATACCAGCTGAAAGTTTCCTCTACTCCTCCATTAACGTTGCTGTGCCACCAGAATCTGACGTTCAGGAAGCAGACCTGATGCCCAGTTTAGTAAAAAGAATAACCAAATCTGTAACACCTTACCAAAATAAAATTGTATTTATGAGCATCTCTCACTAACACTGAGAGGTGCAAGGCACTTGTGTGTTACTGTCCTCCTTCAGGGGCCTCGGGGTGCTGAGCCAGCTGTGCACCCACACATTCATTTTGTGCCCTGACCTTGGTGACCAGACCTGGAATCACAGCTGCAAAGCACCAGCCAAGCAACAAATAAATCTGCTCCTGCTGATGGTCTCTCTGATGCATTGGGTAGGAGAAAAAAAAAATGCAGTGACAAAAACAAAGAGAACAATAGCTTCATTCTAGACCAGACAATCAGAGCGTGCACACTGGGGGTACTAAGCACTGCATGAAATACAACTGCATGGTATCTGCAGGCATGGATCATGGGCAGATGAGATTTAGGAATTCAGTTGTCTGCATTAATTCTCTTCATAATTTTTTTTAAAAAAACTGTAGATGCTCATGTTTATGATTTCATTGTGCTTTAATTCACTTATGCTTTAATAAGTGAAAAGGGTTTTGGGGGCCAGGAGTGGGGAAATAGGTTGCAGTTATGGTTTTAAATAATTCATTCCTCAGTTAAATCCAAGCTATTTTAATGATTTATTAAACATTCTGGTTTATTAAACATTCTGCTGCAGCAGTTGTATTAAACAGAGACCAGGAGGAATTAATGATTAGGTGATAATAGCTGGAGATCCTATCACTGTTAGTCAGCTAAATTGATTTTCTTAGAATAGATAAATAAAAAAATTAAAAGCTACATGACAAACTGCAAAATTTTGTTGTTAAGCAAACTACGTACTGTTAGATCCCAAAGGGAAAAAAAATAAAGAAACATTTTTTTCCTAATTCTTAAAATGTCAGAACACATTTTTGTTTTTATTAAACTCTTCTACAAGATATGACTCCTCTCTTCAGTGTAATTTGTATTTCTTTAGTTGAAATTCTTATTTTAAAACAGAGTACTAAGTCTCTCTGACATAGCTAACACTAAATTCCATACTCATAATAGTATGAAGCTCCCACGTTCTGTTCGCTGTCTTCTCCCTAGTGCATCCCTCTGCACTTACATCTAACCCAGCTCTCTAAGGAGGTCTCTAAGTTATTCCCTTACCCAATAAACATCACTGGACAGAGTGTTGTCCATAGATCTCTCTCCCAGTGAAGCTGAGCAGTAGAGGAGCATCAGGACAGCGTGCCCAGCACAGCTGGGTTGGTGCCAGCGTGCAGGCAGCTGCTGGAGGAGCTGACCTGGGGCTCTGACCCAGCCTGGCACCACAGCCCTGCCTGGAACCACCACAGCACACTGATGCTGTTTGCAACTGCTCCCTTGAGCCTTCAGCTAAGAGTGGCTCTCCCAAAAGCTGGGCCAGAGGAGCAGAACAGGTGCCTCAGCCACACCAGGTTGCAACCTGGCATTTTAGGTTACCTCACTGCACTTCCAGCTCAACCACAGTCATGCCCTTCTGCCTGCCCTTCCATACAGGGGAAGCAGATAGTAAAAGCTCATCCCATCCCCCCTTAAATGCTGTCACCCCACCTTAGTGCTACAGCTGCACCAGAAATCTAAACTAGGGAAATTACACCTCTTAGAAACCGAAAGACTCTGAAAATGCTTCCATTTAGGCAAAAAAAAAAAAAAAAAAAAGGTATGTCCATTTACCAGGCTGAGCATCAAGTCAGAGGTTGCTCCCTGAATAATTACTGGCATAAGAACTTCTTAACCCCCAATTAAAAAGAAATCTTACAGATGATATTAGAAAGCTGCAGATGAATAGTCTTCAGAAAGCATTAAAAAAATCAGAAAATACATCCCTTACGCTTTCTCCACAAAGAAGATCTGGGCACTAATAACTAGCCTAGTTCAACAGACTATGGAAATTACTTTTTTTTTTAATGGGAAATTTCATTTCAGAAAGCAAACTTCTAAAATTTATTATAACCTATTTATATTCAACAGTGTAAGTTTTGAAATTCTATCTGCAGTAAATTACCAGGCGAGAAATTTGATAAACCTTCACACAGCTCTCGATCTTAGCATGGGTGCCTCCATCCTAACTCAGGCACATGTCCAACACCAAGTATGCATTGGTGCAGATCTGCTAAGTGATAAATACAGACTAGTCCAATGCCATAAAGCACTTCAAATATCTCACAGAAAGTCAAGTAATAAATCACATTAGGAAAATAATTCTCAGAACATCTACATTGAAGTTCAGTCAACATGCAGCTGAAATGCTGAGCACAAATTTTAAAGGAGATCTGAACTTCTAGTGTAGTCTGCTGAAATGCAGCACAGGTGGTTGGACCAGCACCACACTGCAGCATTTTCAGACCTTAGATCTATCTAATCTACAAAAATTAACATTGTCTCTATATATACTTCTTTAGGCCTTCTATAAAATCAGGCTATTTTGAAAGGTTAAACAAAATTTATATTCAAAGTCTCTCTGTAAATATACTCAAACAGGGACACCCATATTATATCAATAGCACTAACTTTGATTATAGCAGATTTATAAACTGTATCTCCCCTACTCTTTGCAGAATTGTAAGGAGACATCTTTGGTGGTATAATGGCTCTCTAAGTTTTTTTTACAAGTGTGTGTGTCTCTCTTTTCCCCTTTTTTCCCCAGTTAACACCTAAATATAAGCAGATAAATAATCTAACTCTATTCATGTTTTTCTCACTCTTTCCCATCTAGGTTGTATCTGTCTGCTTAGAACAAGATCAGAATTCTGGAAAAAAAATTATTCTTGCAAAACATATCAGTAATTGTGCTCTAAAAGGTCACATTGCAATGCTGCAGGCTGCTTCTGTGAATAAGATTACAGATGTATGTATGATTAATTTGCCATTTTACCAAATTTTTTTGAGCTGAAAGATTAAAAATGTCATACAACTTCAAGAAAATAAAGTGGCTATCACTTCAACTGAACTACAGATATTAACAAAAATACCAGTGACACATTATTGAAATAATCTGTGATCAGAAGTTATTCCCATATCTTTCCATCAAGGGAAGAATATACCATAAGTAAAATTAACCAGCTCAGCTCATATCAAATATACAGAAGGATTGATTTCCTCAAACCCCACTATAGGATCATTAAAAGCAAATATGTGGCCATTATTCCAAGACATAATCATTCAAAAGAAATGTTTCTTCAGGCGGTATTAAAGAACAAAGCTCCAATCATTTTATCTTTTTCTTTGAAGTGTCGTGCTGCATGAAGCCAAGGAACCACACTGTCACTCCTGCACCATCTCTGCACCCTCTGCACTCTGCCTCAGGCTCCTCCAGGTGATGTTGAGGTTCATTCTGGTACATGCCCTAAGCTAAAGTACCAAGCCCTGGCCCAAGGGGGACAAGGAAGCACACAGACAACTCACCTCGGTTTTACCACTTTGGGTAGAGCCACCGCAGGATTAGCTGGAGGAAGGAGCAGGAAAATGGAATGGATAAAGGGACACATTTGAATCCACATGACCTCAAGGAAAGACCACTACTGTGACCTTCTAGTCCAAGAGAATCCACTCAATGGACAGCAAACTTGAGATCAGGTCTCAGGACTATTTCTCTCTATGAAATTAAGATGTTAACAGCCTTCAAGAACAGAGGCAGATAACTCTCAGGTCTGATACATTTTTATAAGCTCAAATGTACAGACATTTCTGGAAGCCAGATTACATACAGCTGCCCTCATCGTGCTGTCAAACAGTGCTGTCCATCACCTCGGAACACTCAGAGATCTGATGTTTAAACAAGTGGCACTCCACAGTGGCCACCCAAACAAGTGCACACCAGTAACACTCCACACTCTCCTCTTTACTCCCGCTACCACAAAATGATAAAAACCTCAATAAAAACCCTCTAGCTGAGCAGTAAGATCAAAGCCTTTTAGCAATACAAACCCACATTTCCTAGCATGCCCCCCCATTTTTATGCAAAAGCATGGCAGACTATTGGCATAATCCATCGTTCAAATGCAGACAATACAACTATCAGCTGGCACTGAAACTAAATCTGTGTTGAAGACTTTCAATAAAAAAGGTCAATTAGCATCTCAGAAACCAGCACAGATCCAGCTCATAAACAGCCACAGTTTACTTTTGCATTCGACTGACTGACTTTTAAAACATCTTTTGTTTATGACCTACAACTGTCTCCAGATTTTGCATAATAATTCACAGAATTTGCTGTACCATTAACTGGGTATTTTTATTCTATGTACCCTTTACTAATCATATCTTTCAGAAGTTGATAGCATAATGAAAATTGCCAACATCACATACAAAGCATCTTTACACTGTGAAGTTCTTGGAATTAAAAGAAAATTAGATGCATCCATAACATTAGCTTTTATTTAATTGCTAAGCATTCTTTTTTTGTCCATGGCAGGAAGGCTCATCTAGATGCAAATGTTTCTCCAGAGAATTAGAATTATTATTTTTAGGACTGTTTTTGTTATTAATGCATTACTATTTGGAGGGGTTGGTGTCGAGAGTGTTTCTCTCTGACTAAGAGAAAAGCAGCACTATAATCTTAAGGGCTTATGAAGAAGGAAGCACCTATAAAACATATTTTATTTTGTGGTTTGATTTTTTTCTTTTTGACCTGCCATGATGACAGACAAACACATCTCTACCTCAGGTCACACTTCAGTTTGTTACTGGCCTATGAAGGAATTAATTCTCCTCAGCTCATCCCATGGCTTCCTGACATGTTACAGCTATAATAGGTCAGATTTTTTCAAAACCTTGAATTGACAGTTCTGATATAAGGTCATGCCTTGTCAGAACAAGGGTTGAGATCCACAGCTTTAAATGCATTGACTTTAGTTTCTGCATTAGCTTGATCCAAGAATGGCTGAGTGACCTACTTTGCTTATTGAATGAGATTGTAAAGAGAATGCTTTGCATTTCTGACAGGAGTATTTTTCATTGCCAGAGAAGGAAATAACAAAATGACAATTTGAGATGCAAAGGTTTATTTTAATTGGAGCAACACGCTATGCATTATAATAAAAACAGACTATAGCTGGCATGGCTGGGTGCTGCAAAACAGGCAGCATACGTAAAGATTTGGGGAAGTTAAAATGAAAGATAAAAAAGAGTCTGTGGGCTCTTCTACTTTGAAGAAGTAATACTATTCAAGCCATACATTTTAGTCTCAAACCCTACATAGCAAAGACTACAAAAACAACTAATTATTCCACTTGTTTCCCATCAAGTAATTTAAATACTTCATCTGGTAAGGAAAAACATTTCCAGACAATAGCATTCTTAAAAAACAAAAAAAAAACCCCAAAAAAACCACAAAATAAAAAAAAAAAAACAGGACCAGTACTATTAGGATCTTTGTCCTTTTCAGTTAATAATACAATTAGAGATTTACTTGGTGCTTAAGTAAAACTTAACTAAGCTTCATAAAAACAATAGCTACAGCCAAAACTGTTGACTTGTTGCTTCTCTTCCCAAGGTTTCCTAAACCTCTTTCTATGGTCTGTATGAGGATATTTGTCTTCACTCTTCACTCACAGCTTCTGAAATTACATTATTGCCACCAAGTCTTCTTATCATCTGGATTTCCAAGGACTGAGTTCCCACTAAAAGCCTACAGAGAGCTGCAGCAGGAGGTAACACTGATTTCCTTCCAGGTCTCCCAACCATTTCATCAATCTCCAAAACCACATAGCACTCACCAACAGATTCATTTTCAGAGCTCCCTATGTATAAAACTCCTACAGGATTGAGTTGTAAAATATGCCAACAAAAAATTAAACCTAGATTCATGACAAGAAAAAATTGACTCTGGAATGAAAATTGTCATTAACTTCAGTATTAACCTACACAGGGAGAAATAACAACAGAGCAGCTTCTATAATCCCAGCACCATCATCTGTTCAACAAGTAGAAATTAATTCCTTACACAGAAATTTTCAGGCTGCCCAGGAAGGTCATGGAATCTCTCTCTCCAGAGACATTCCACACCCACCTGGACAGGATCCTGTGAAATCTGCTCTGGTGACCCTGTCTTGGCAGAGACATTGGATTGGGTGATCTCCAGAGGTCCCTTCCAATCCTAAAAATTCTATGATTCTGTGAATTTAAGAAATAGCACTTTATCTATTGGAACAGGTTCTGCCATTTTAATAAAATTTCATATTAAGAGAAATAAAATAATGGATTCAACATCCAAATATGTCATATTACCTTCAGCAAGGATTAGATACTCAAACTGAGTTACTAAACTTGAAATACAGCCCTATAATTCTATTATTTGTATATTTTAATATTCTGTATGATGTCAAAACAGCTAAAGCAACCACTTTTTCACAATTAAAACTGTATTAGAGTTATTAGACTTAGATAACTTTACTTCTATGTGCAACCTAATCTTTCCTGCAGTAGTTAGAAGATACTGACATGCTTTAAGGCTTTGGAACTTGATGATCTTTAAGGTCCTTTCCCATCCAAGCCATTCTATGATTCTATTCTGTAATACTTTACTGAAAAATACATTACACATTTAGAATGAAAGTGCTCTGAAATGACCACAGACTACCTCAAGGACTGAGAAGAGAGTTGTATTTGAAGTATGATTTGTGACAGCATTTCTTAAGACTACTGCAAATGCTCTGAGAGACAATAGCAAATAAACACCTCACGATCTCTGCCTTAACCACAGTAGACCAGAAAATCTACAGAACTTGTAAAAGTCCTTGGCATCAGAAAAGTTAATGGGATTACAAGTTGTTATGTTATTTTGTAAGCTAAAAAACTCACTGATTACCAACAAACCTTCTGATTACTTACGAGCATTCTGGCACTCCTGGATCTTATGCTGACAAATCACAGCATACCAAGAGAAAAACAGTGTTGTTTAAGCACAGTACCTATGAATATTACCAGGAATCGAAGTTCCTCCACTACTTCAATAAAAACATTTTCAATAGCCCACTATAGTTCTCCACATAAGTTTTGTTATACACAGAGCTAAACCACATCAGACATTTAGGCAATGCAAAATCTAGTGCAGATGTAGGGGTTTTAACTATATAAAGTACATGTGGTTTCCAGAGCTAGTATAAAGAGAATAATGTTTTTCAAATGAATGTAAAATAGCCACTGATGACTCTCTCAGATACAAGTGTTTGGCTTTCCCCTTCATGGTGTCACCTCAGTTCTTATGTCTGGAACAGATGGTACAAATTGGTCTTTTCTTATGAGTTCTCCCACTCACTTCTTGTCATTGTCTGGTAGCAATCATATCAAAACAATCTGAATAAAGCCTTTATAACCAGAAAAGGTTTCTTTAATGAGAGACTGAGACCACTCATCAGATCAAACACCACATCAGAGAAATGGCTTGTAGCTTAATTTTGCCTTTTTTTGCATTTATAAGCAAGAAAATTCTCAGTAAGCTCTGTATCAGGTTGACATTTCATTGATGTCGTTCTGATTCCCCATCTGACAATATACCTCATTTTAAAATTTCACACAGAATAACATGGCTAGATTGAAATTAAAACATTTCAAGTCATCATTAAAACGGTGAACTTTCTTAGTGAAGAGACCTAGGGCAGAGCTGCATTGCAAACTCTCCAGCAGGTTTGCTGGGTTTGGTGTGGGTCTGGCCTGCCCAGCCTCCAGCAGCTAGGGGAGAGTCTGAGCCAGCTCAGCCTTTGCTCTCCAGCAGCCCATGAGACACAGGAGGAGCAGCACAGGCCTTGGGCTACCTTTTAGCAGCAGCTCTTGGTGTCCTGGGAGGCTGACACAGGACACCTGCACCCTCAGACACAAGGCTGACATTCACCTTGCCTGCCAACACTACCAGGGTGCAGATTACATAAGCATCACATGTAAAAAATACATATCCAGTGCCACCAATTAACAAGCTTAAATGTAATTACACTCAGGATAATAAATGCATTTGGGTCTGGAAAGATCTAGCTTTCCTGTTTTAAATAGAAATGAATGAGATATCACAGCACAAAACCACATCTCGAATTACAGGCATCAGTAGCAATAGTAATTAGTTGAAAATGAAAATTAATTGAATACAGCATTGTTCAAAACCATTTATCTAATTTGACCAAGGTATCATTAACTAATTAAGTAGCAATGCTTGAATGTACAGCTTATAAAAGCACGAGGTCATATGAAGGCCACACTATCAGCAGAAAACATGGTTAAGGAATGCTATCTTTAGAAGGGCTTACACTAAAGTCATGTAAGTGCACATTTACCAAGTGCTTTCGGAGTTGACCAGTCAGTTAAAAAATTGCCAATCCTTATTTCAGGGGTATGAAACTGCGTAATAATGCTATTATAACCTCTAAGGAGCTTTTCTCAAAGAAAAGAGTTCCTTTCAATGCAGCATACCAGTGATTTTAGCACACTTGTTTGCGTAGTTCAGACACAGTCCTTGAGGAGACGAGGGTTGCAGAACTTGTCAATAAGCTAAAAGTGATTCAGAGCCAAGAACTGACAGAAATTTGCTCAGAATCCCTGCACAGACATTTCAGGCAGCAGAGGTGGGGGAGGCTGGGACATCACTAGTATTTACATTTCAGCCCACTGTGGTTTTTGAAAAGTTACACCCTTTCCTTGAAAAGGTTCCACTGATTTCCACTGTGAACACTCAGTTAAGACAATATAATTTTCCTCCCTTTAAAAAACACAAAGAAAACAAACAAAAAAACCCCATATAAAGTACACAAGACAGCCTGACTATTTCAAACAAGGGACTGATACAAAACCTCTACTTCTCAGGATTGATTTCCCTTCCCATCTTTTCTTGGTTTGGTTTGTTGGTTTTTTTGGAGTTTTTTTTTGGTTTTGTTTTTTTGGTTTTTTGGTTTTTTTGTAGGGAATTTTATGCCTCTTGTATGTTGTTGTTTGGGGTTTTCATTATTGTTTGTGGTTTTTTCTTTTTAAGTACTCTGTTGAAAAGTAAGGGCTCAGTGAATGACACAATTCCAGTTAAACATACATTGCAAAAGCAATTCCAGGAAATACAGACTTAAGGAATGAAAGTTGTGTATGCCTATGACAAGTAAATTGCATGACTGTGGGGTATAGTTCAATTTTACATCAAGAAAAATCCTGTTATACACTTGAAAAATTAATTTCATTCCCCGTGGCCTGAAAATATTTTTTCCTGACATTTGAGAGAATTGTAATTGCAAAAGTACAAAGCCACATCTATCTTGTCATTTACTTGGTTCTGTTTTGGGCTGAATATTATCACGTACAGCCCTGAGGTCCCTGAATAGCTTCTGGGGAGAGCTGGGACTGCTATCCCTCTTCCTATGCCAAGATATGAAAGAAGACTGCTTTTCTTTTTCCAAGGAGACAACTTGAGAAAAAGTCTTTTTGTTTATAGGACTGGCAAACGATGCCTTCCTCCTTTCTGCCCCCTGATCTGGAACAGCATCCCTGGGAGCCTCTCCTTTACCAGCTCCAAATGCCCAGAAAAATAAAGCTCAAAAAGGGTAAAAAGGGAATACTGGAGAATCAACAGTCAAATCTGTACTCAAATCCATGCAAAAAGAATTGAATTTATTTATTCCCCTAGACTTGTAATTAGCTTTTTCTTTTTTTTAATTATTAATATATCTTACAAAATAAGAGAAGTAAAGGAACTGTTAATGGTATCCTGGGGTGGGAGTAGAGACTTTCCCCAAAAATAAAATTCAGCTGACTCTCAGTAAGAAGTCAGTCACTGAAACCACTAAAAAGCCTTATAATTATTAAAACTGGTATGTCTTTATATATAAGTGGATAAGCAAGACCTCAGTAATGCTTTATATAAAGCAGTGGATACGGAATGAAAATGGGAATTGCCTCATTTTAAAGGCAGATCTAAATGCAGATAATCATTACCAACAGTGAAACCTGGAGATAAATAAATAAATGTTCTGGTCTAGAAAGGCACTAGGTACCTAGCAGATATTTCTTTGCCTAAAGGCAAGTAGCTCCATTTTAAAATTGCATTGCCTTCACTAAGCCAAAAAGTAGAGAAAGCAAAGAACTGTGGATGTGGAAAACAATTTAATATTCAAATTTAAGCAACTTTTCTTTCCATTATCATTTATTATCAACTACAGCCCTGAAAGTAATTGGTGTTTCTGTGCTTAGAATGAAATGTTTGTCATCCCAAATTATTGTTCAGTCTTTGAGGCACCATAAACACAAAGTAAAATAAATTATCTGGATTTCTTCAGAAAAATTAGATGAAAAGAAAACAACCAACTTTATAAAACTTTAAACAAGTACCTATTTCACCTCTATGACTCAGCTCTTCATGTTCAAATCCTATCTTGAGTACAAATCAACTTTATCACTCATATTGTAATCAGAAAATTAATTGGGAAGAAACAAGAAAGAAAATGAAAGCAGAAAAAAACATTGTATTGCACATCAAACTTTTTAAACCTGACAATTACACTTTACGATTTCATTTCCATGGTAATACAAAATATCTGCTTAGCTGATTGAATCATTTGAAAGAAAATTCCTTAACAAGATAACTCTATTGATGTATAAGATGTTTAACAGAGGTGTTTTACTGTTTATCTTCAGGCAGGTTTGTTTTGGGGGTCTTGAAGTGAAGACTTGGTTAGGAATGACTTTGGAAAGCAAAGGGAAGAGGCTGCCACATTCATATTGAATGAACTATAAAGATAACATTTTCAAATTTCATTACATTAAAAGAGCTGGGAGCTCATTTAGAATGTTCCTTCAGAATCCATATAAGTGGCTTACATTCATGCTGATTTAAAAGGCAATGTTCTTAGACCTCAAAGCATTTACCCCATATTTTGCTCTTGTTTGGAGCAGGATTAGTTTTTCAACAGCTTGCTGAAAATTACTGACTTAGTGCTATTTTTTCTTATTATCCTTTTGCAGAGTCTTGAGTGCACCCCTGTTTTTTCTATCCAATTAATTTTAGATTTTCATAAGCAAGTTCAGTGAATGAAAAATTATATGGAACACATTTCCCCCATCATTCATGGGCAATAAGATCCTCCTCTCCCCCCAAGGGAAAGACAGGAAATATGCCTGCTGTGTTTCATGATCCATTTTTTTCAGTACAAGATGTTGCTGTTGGCCCTGGCTCGCTGAGAACATTATATTTATTGTCATAATGGAATGGAATTTAGTCTTTAATTTACATTTTGACTTCTTGAGAATAAATTAAATTATCCTTCCATTCAAAGGGCCAGTTCATGGCTTGTGGCCTCCAGGAGGCAAAAAGCTTAAGCAAGAGACCAATGAAACACAGTCTTTGTGCTTTGCTTTGCATAAATATGATTTTCAGTCCATTTATGAGCATCTAATTGTAGGGCTGGATTTTGTTTGCAGAATAATTCAGGAGAAGATTTTCCCTACTGTGAATATGTGTTTACCTAAAAATAAACTGGATGATTCATCATAAAAATGTTTCAGAGCAGGATGGATGTCACAGGGCTTGTTTTGGCACGAGGTTAAGTAGGACATTTTTAAGTCAAACACATTTTGCCATTATTCATTTAATTAAGTTAAACATTACAGCAATTGGAAATCTTAAACCATAATGGAATTCAACCTTCATGGATTATTTGCAGTGGAAACCAAGCCAGCCTGATGCTCATTCAGGTGCCAATGTTCTACACCACCATGAAGAAGCTGAAACCCTACATAGTCTCACTTACAGTATGTAACCTTCCATAGTTTGCACAAAACAGAGAAGTTTTTTCTCATCTCCCAGAAAAACATGACAAGATTTAGGCTCTGGCAAGACTAAAACAACTTAGTCAGTCAGTCTCCCTAGGCTGCATTAGCATCTGAGCTGGGACCACTGCCACCAACAGGTTACATCCAACAGCACACAGTTATCCTGGAGCTTTATTTTAATTAGCAAAGTTTTACAACAAGAACCATTTAGTCATTTTTCTGGAGTGATTGCCTCAGTTTTAGTGAATGATTTTTTTTTTGTTAGGCTGTTCTTCTCATACTTCATTAATAAGGCAATGAATAAACACCACAGGTTATTGAATGACATAGCTGAAAGCTGATTTGTGATAATTCATCATTATTGGCTCCAAAGAATTACACGGATATGGTTTGGCTAATGCTGCTATTTCCTCTGGCATTTTTATGCTTATGTTCCTGAAGAAAAACAGATTTTTTTGTTGAAGTAAAATGTGTGACTTTTCCTTGTCACTTGAAAGTAATCTTTACAGAACAATACTGCCAAGTTGGAGTTTGATTATATTCTTAAAAAAGAGAATAGAGTGGCAATCTTTGTTCAGATCTCAACAAAATACTTGCCTCACAAAAGTACATAACATCTAAAGCAGTCCCTTTAGATAAACAGCAGCACCCATTCTCTCTAAACATATATTTTATTGTTTAACCTTTTTTTATGCATCTTCACCAATTTTCCAGTTACATTCTGGGCTCAGAATAAGATGACCCAAATAGCCCTCATACCAATGTCAAATACAGGAACTACTGCTCCTACTGAACAGTTCCCTTCTTGTAAATCTAAGACTAGAATAAGGGCTTCAGGGCAATTTCAGCCTGGGAGATCATAAACTGTTAATCAGCTATTATTACCATCCTCTTGCTTTTTTCATAACTATTTCCCAGAACTCATTTCCTTTCTCAAATGTTTAACCTCTGTTAGAACATGAGCAAATCAAAAGCCCTCAGACAGAGAGAGTGTGTGGTTGTCTGAATTGAGCTGCCCAAACTGTGCAGAATGGACCAAGGGTTGTTGTTTAGCATTCTCTGTTTTTTTCCAGAGATATCTATACATGTAAGCAATGATTAAACACTACTTTTATTATTGCACCAAACTACTGAGACCAGTATTTTCTGATACTTAGAACTATTCAGGTACAGTGACCACTTCCTATTTAAAATTACACTTTGAGATTACCATAAGCTATATCCTAATCACATAATGCAAGTTTGTTACACTCTGCATAATTAATTTTCTTATTTATGCTGTGTTACAGTTATATGTTAAAAATCCCTTGTGCCTATCATCTGTCTTATTTTAGTACTATTTTTAATCAATTAGCCAAACTTGGAATTGAATGAGAATGTCTTATAAAGTTAGTATGACACTATTGTCCATCAAAAACTCATGCTAATTGTTTCAGATCTATATCCCTCTTAACTGCATTCATCAAGGACCACATTAGATATTCATTATTTCCACACTCATACTGGCTGATTCTAATATTCAGGTAGATAATCTTATTAACCCTTACAAAATACTAAAGGAACATTGGTCTTCTTCCAGAATGCCAAAACTTTGCTGCCCAGGAGCTCTGGGGGAAAGAAACAAACATAAAAATCCACCAAACCAAAAACATAGAGTTACAGAGAACTCCTTTGATGATTCCCTAATTCCTTTGGATATTTGTTATCTGCATCTGCTAATAGGAAAGAACTTAACTTTATCAGCCACAATTCAGCCTCATGAATAAGTAATTCACCTGGTTTGCATGAACTTTGTAACTGCCATGTGCTAAGAATATGTCATTATGAGCTGTGTTCTTCCCCCTCCTCAGATCAGAAATGTTTATATTCTTACAAACTGTCTTCTTTACTAATTACAAAAATTTTATCAGGTTTGACTACAAAATCAGGCTAGGATTTCATCTGCTCTCAGTATACTGAGAACTTACATCGTACAGACTCTGCTCAGCCTGGATTCTTCATAATGCTGTCTTGCTTATTTGATCACTATGGAGAATTGATAGAGAAATGAAAAACCAATAAAATTGTTATGAACTATCAGATGAGCACTTTCAATATGGATTAAAAAACAAAAGGTGTGTTTTAGGTAGAGGGGAAAGTGTACAAAGCAGGAACTGCCACTAAGGCATCTAGAACAAGAAAATCTGAGGTCCATTTTTGGCTTGACAAAATTAGATTACAGTAACTAGATTACAGCTGAATGTGAGTATTAAGATCAGAGGTCTTAAAAATATTGACAAAGCCTCCAGAAAAGTCTAAATAATGTTAAATTGCATGCATGAGGACAGATATTAAATGGAAGTTCATCTTTTAGTAATGAGAATATCAAAGACTGAAATAAACTGTTTTCTCAACAGAAAACTCTCAAGTGGACTTGTTAACAAGTCTTCTTGTTTTAGAGAAATAAAATGCAGATGCCAAAAGTAACTCCTTTTTCAATGCATAATCACAGATCTGTGAAGGATCTTTGGCCACAAGACCATTTGTATTAGATTAATCATTCTGGGCTCAGAACTCAATCACTCCAAAGGCTGCAAATCTGCACAGTCATATGCAAAATTCAGCTAAATCTGTGAAAATGTAAAATATCCAGGACTGGCACCAGAAAATCCTTTGCCACGATCTGCCTTCCAATCATTAACCAGACTTGGATGCATTTAGGAAGGAAATTGCACTCTGAAATAATTAAGCCTACCCCTCCCTCTCACAGCAGGTCGAAGACAGTATGCAGAGATTACAGAAAACCATAGTTCACATCAGCCTTTCAGGAAAAATACTGAGGCTTCCCAACACCTCCATTTGCAGGTCTTTAGGCTCAAAGCACAGAATTACCCTCCTGCACCGACTCCTCCCACCGAGTTCTGCTGTGCTCCCAGCCTGTTCTGCTCGTGCCTGAAATGTCACTTTGTGACTCAGCTGTGCAACAAGGAGCAGCTGATGCCAAGGCAGGTGGGATGAACATCACAGCATCTCTCCTGATTTCTGGGCACACTCTGTGGAGCTGAAAGGCACCCCTTGTTTAGCATATGGTGCATTCAACTACACCACACAATTCTGTATAAATCTGAAACTGTGAAGACTGCAAAAAGGGGGAAAGGCAATATAAGACAGAAAAATCTGATTATCTCCTAGACCCTTTTCTACCACAGCTTTAATGAGTTCCCTAGCAACCTGCCCAGGCTCAAAGTAGGACAGGTACATGGAAAGAGCACTGGGATGATGCATCCAGAAGGCAGAGGGATAACAGAAATACTACAGAGAGAGATAACATTTCTCTTCACAATCAGCTTCATTCAAGAAAGATTTCTCAAATTCCTCTTCCTATGATGAGGGTATATGAGTGAACATTACAAAATTTTACAAATTCTTTCTATTCACAGGCTCTTACCCTCTCTCCATCAGTCTATTTAACTTGTCTTCCTGTGCATAATTTTTAAAACTCAGATCTATTTTTACTATTAAAATCTGCATTGTATTCCAATAATGTTAAAAACTATGCAATTTTGCAGCACTGAGAGTGAAATCATAATTCATTACATTTCTCAAAATGTTGTGTAAAGCATTCAAAATTACCAACTCAACCATTTTTGTGGTGATTCACATCCAGGACAAACAGCTGTTTATGAGACAATGAAAGCCATACTGCAAGCACAGATTATCCCACATTATTTGACTTGAAGAAATAACTAAGGCTAATATTCATTCCCTCAAAAAATATAATACATTACCTCACGGGAGGTAGAGTAAGGTCTCTATTCACCCCTGTCAGTGCAAGTACATCTGATACATCAAAGTGGCAAAAACTTAAAAGTTTAATGCAAAAACTTCAACCCTGGTCTTAAAAATCAAACTGAAATAGTAAGGAGGCCTCTTGCAGACCCTCTGCACATGTATAGGACTGTAAAACATAAATAAACTCCTATCTTCAAGCCAGAAAAAATATTTAGCTTTTCAGATGCACCAAAACACTAGCTTGAAAACTCACTGTACAGGGCCATACCCAATATTACAGCTTGTTTTTATAAGTGAGCAGCCACCCCTTCATTATTTCATATTAACACCCACTGCACCACTTCTGAGCAGGGCCACCACTGCTCTAATACCTAGGGACAACCAGCAGGGAAATGAGCTCTCTACAAAACATTCAGCTAATTCAGAAGGAAAACACTGGCACCAAACAAGCAGGAATATTTATCTGGATTAAGATACTCTCATTAAGTACATTTATTGTGAGGTCTAGTCGGAACAGAGGTTGATTTTCAGAAGACTTAGTTTTGTCTAAACACAATGACATCCCCCCACCACACAAAGAATGTTTTTTTAATGAGCTCATCTGCAGCAGCAATAGCAGGAGCCACGAGAATGGGCTTGAGCAAGAGCAGATGGTCAGTGAGTGCCAGCCTCCAGCAGGACACTGACCAGAGCTGTTCTGTGCCATGTCACTGCCCTGAGCTGCTTTGGTTAAACCAGCCCAGCTGAGAGCAAGAGGTGGCCAAAGGAGGGCATTGCTTTGCTCATGTAGATGACTAGGAATAACAAGCCTTTATGTAATCTTCCAAATGATGCTCCACCTTTCAGTGGCTGTAATTTGCATGTTGCCTGTAGAGTTAATTGATTGCTTGGACTGTCAGTGGAGCTCCCAGTGCCTTGGACAGAAACCCAGAGAGCCATGGCACATCAACAGCAGTGAAATAACAAATAGCACCCTGTTTTTACTAAAAAACAGATGTTCTGAGAAACATTTAGAGCAATTCACTCTAAATATTTATGTTTTGAAATCATGAAGTGTGTGCTAAGGAAGAAAATTTTCCTGCCAGGCACATCCCTTTCTCTAGGTTCCTACTGGAATTCATTTGCAGCCCCTGCTCTAACATGTCAGGAGCACAGAGCAGTGCATGGTACCCAGGAATTACAAATTCCCAACACCCTGACAGCTCCAATGGATCTGGCCCACAGCTAAAGAGAGACATCATCAGCTGCTTCCCCTCAGACTTTGAGGCACTTTCTAGCTGACTCATCTCTTTCAGGCCATGAAAACACTATGCTACCTAGTCCTGCAACAGAGATCTTAAATATAAAGGGGAAAAGTAGAGTGAGAGATAATTCCTGCATTTTTCTTTTCTTCATAGCAGCACCAAGTCAGCTGTCCAAATAGATGGCTCACTAAAAGTAAAGCAATGCAATAACCAGGCAGAAAGTCAGGATAATAAGCTTTACTGACCATGATGAAATATCAGTGTCATAAATAGGAAAAAGTTTGTGTTTGGTAGAACCCCACTAAGCCCCCTCATTGTTATAAAAAAGAGTAAAAGAATTGTTTATTTGAACCTACCAAACCTATCTGTGCTGCCAAGTTATACCGAAAAGAATTACACCAAAAAAATTGGCTGCAGACTGAAGATCGATAAGTGCATGGGCATGGCTAATGACTAAATAAATACTGCTGGAAAGCTTGGAAGGAAATTTGGAACACAGCTCAGAATTTCTGGTTTATTATGTATCTGTAAGATTGTGATATGCATCTCACTGGCATAGGCATGTTTCTACAAAAACTAATTACCTAAAATTTTTTTAGACACAGAAAATACAGTCTTTTTAATGAACCCAGATCACAGCCATTTAAAAACACCTAATAATCATTCTGGTGGACTGGGTCCAGTGCAAATTCAATTTAGAAAGTGTGGCATTTCAACCAGCTTACTTACAATTAATGAATACAAGTATACAGAGCTGCAGAAAGCCAACTCCTAATAGTAAAAAAGAAGTATGATAGGTATCAGTGAATTCGGCAGCATTATATATATTTTACTAGGAATACAAGTTTTGATACGAATTCTGCCTCTGAACCTTTAAAAGGTATTTATTATTCAGTTCCTCATTAAAGAGGGCCCTAGTTCACTACAAGTCACCCAACAAGGGCTACACACAAGAATTAATTTAGCCCAACTACTCATCTTAAAGCCTGTAACCAGGGATTGAGGAATTTGCATTTATATTCACCAATTTCTAGTCTGACTTCAGGGAGAGGAACATTTCATTCTGGGGCAAAGGTCAAGGTTCCTTCCCCTAGAACCTGAAATATGATTTTAAAGTATCATAGTTTTTCCAATGCTGTGAACAAGGAAGCGTCAACTAAATTATTAAACAGGTTAAAACTGTTTCTTGCCATCTCAAGCCCAATGAAGAGATTTTCTACAAATCCTTGTGGAGACTTAGTGGTGAAAAGAGCACAGAAGACACAGCAGAACTTTTCAAAATTGAATTCAAAAAATCATATTTGGAAAAGGAAATACAATTAAATAAAATTAATAATGTCAGATTCACATGGAAATTTTCTCCTTCAACAATTCAACTTGCACTAGCAATCTGGGGTAAACTGCAGTTGTAATTGATATTTTATAAGATATTCAATGATGTAGCCAAATATTAGCTGCCAGACTTGGAAAACATTATTTTTCTGCCAAGCTTTCTTTTTGTTTTACAATGCTATGAATAAATATTGTAGAATATTATACAGAATGGCTCTTTGATAATACCTGTTTTCTTGGTGGACCTAACTTTCATCAGACTTCTTTAAGACAAAGCTGGCATTTAAGACAAAAAATGCAATTTTGAACAGAAAAGTCAAGGTGGTTGAATAATTACTCTCACTTTTTCTATTGAACTTTTTTGTATAAACTCTGGACTGGATTTGACACATTTTTAGATCCATGCAGAGCAGTCTGCAGTACTGCATACAAAGCAGAGCAAGGAAACCTAGACCCACGTGGAGTGCAAACTCTCAAAAAAGGTTTGACCCATCAGCTGCTTTATGTAGTAGTTTATTTGGGGATCAACCAGCTGTTTTCAGCTGCCTCTTCACCAGAACTGAGCTATTATCAGACACTATGAAGGAGCAAATCAACTTTATTTTAATCTATTAAAAACTACAAAGGAACAACGCAGCCGAAGAACGCAAAATAAAGGAATTAGGAAGTTAAAACCTGTATTTTACAAAAAACATACACTTTAAAGGAGAAGCCTTGTCTTTCTGCAAGTAGGAAACATGAAAACTTAATTTCATTTATAATTTAATAACTGGAGAAATTAGTCCATGCTCTTATGCAACCGTATTAAGTGGGTAGATTCATATTCTAACAGAGACATTTACAGCACAGTAACTTCAGACACCATTAAAACCATAAGAAGGAAGTTACTCTCGGTCTCCTCATGCATACAATTAATCAATAACCATGCACAGCCCTTATTAATGACCATCTTTTATAGCACAATTATATCTTGTGGTAGAATTCCTGAAAATCACATTATAATTCCAACTAAAACAATTTTTTTTTTTCAGGAAGTCCTGATTGTTTATTTTTATTATTAACAAAAATAAAACAAAACCCCTAATAATATTGGTCCGATGATTGCAGGCAACTGATAAGCATACATATAACTCATGAGCTCGTGTACTTGCATAAATAGATGGAATTCTTTTAAGGATATTCAAAAACACACCGTGAGAATGCATTAATAGAACATCTTCCAGGCTAAAAGAGCACTAACTAATAGAGTTTTCCACAGCTATTGCACTGACTGATTCACTGTGCACATTCCCAGGTTCTGGACTGCAGCAATCACCATCTCTCTGATAATGAGAGACTAAACACATGGATGTTCACATGCTTACAAAGCTTTGTCTCCTTCACTGAGAGCAGAAACAAAACTAGGTAATTTTTTTTTTCCTAGAGCTCCCATATATTAGAGCACCTTTCTGCCCTGCTCTTTATACAGTCTCTTATACCAATTTTAAAAAAAGTTAAAAATTGGGCAAAAACAAATTTCCATTTGCTGCACTGTATATCTAATTTTAACTGTGAAAACACCTTAAAAATTGGGACCAAACAGGTGTTAAGGCCTAATGTGACTTTCACAAAGATTTATTTTAATTGCTTACCTCTAACAATTTATTTCTACATATAAGTTACCTAACTAAAGTTTGAGATATAGCGAATGAATACCTTTTTAGAATTAACTCCTATAAGAATCTTGCTGAAGAGGTAAAATTTAGAGACATTCAAGGAAAGACAGACCTACTGTTGTTGCTATTCCACTATACTCAGAGAAAGAACATGCCCAAAATTGTGGTTTTTTTAAGAAACTTGCACCACTTTCCTTTTATTTCTGCAACGACCCAGAGCCACCAAACATTTTCAGCTAGTGGCTTATGTCTGAACAAGTAATATCTATTCAAAAGTATCAAGATTTTTTCCTCTTAGTGGGTCTCAGAACATGTATTCCTCAGGCTATATACTTATACATCCTTACACTTATGAAATAAGATATTTGCTGAACATCAACCAGACACTGGTCTTGGGTATTTAGCAACCAAACAGGAGAACACATATTTTAGTGGCAAAGAGAAATGCATAAATAAGTATTTGCCAAGCATGTCACATCCTTGGATACCATATAATCTATGATAGCAGAGCAGGCATGGCACAGTAATAAATTTGATTACCTATATATTCCATTAATACTTAGAGAAAGCTAAGGTTCTACCACTCAGCAAAGTGCTAGGGTTGTTCTGCCACTGAAGTGTTGGGAGTTCCCACTCCCCCTATCCCTTCAGTCTAGGAACAAACACACAAGATTAGTCTTTGTATCAGATTGCACTGAAATATCTGACTTCCTTACAAATCATAAAAGTTCACCAGATTACATCTATGCAGAGATATCTTAATAATATAGGCAGCAGCTGTTTGCTATCTTAGGATGCAATAGAGAAACAGTGAGAAATTATCTGCTATCTCTGTGTTACAAAATGAGAGTCGAGACAAAAATAATGAAGGCATTGTTTATGACACAGCTTACAAACAAAATAATGTTTTTCAGAACTTTAGATAAAAAATCTGGAGAGGCAGAAACCCACAGAGGCAGTGTCCTTAAATAATCAAAGCTGTCTAGCAGCAAATGGAAGTCAGCTTTTGAAGATGTATTTCTAAATTCATTTTTTTACATTCAGGCCATCAGAGTCCCCATGGACACAAACATCAGGGACAACAAAACCCACTGTCATGATCCTAAATGCACTCATCATCACTCAGCTGGCATGTTCAGTGCAGCCAGCTCTCAAAAAATTGTGTAGTGCATAGGTCTACAAAGAGGTTGAAAGACATGATTCATTCGTAACAGAAACTGTATCTGAAATTTTGTTTTATTTTCCTTTTTTCAGGTCACAGAAATAAATGACAGCAACCAGCAAAGGCAGAGTAAGCTATGCTTCCAAACCTGTGACTCCTTTCAGATACTGGATAAAATCTGGCTACATTTTCCACTGAGCTTGTATTTTTAAGTGTCTCACAGAAAGACAGAGCCCAAGTTATTGTTCAAGTGACTTTGTCAAGAATGGCAGACCTGAATTAGACTTGCCTGACATGATCTGAACTATAGATTCATGCACATACACCACATTTTAGCAATGAAATACACAACTCCAGCTCTTTGAAGTGTTCCAGAAAACAACATTCTCCAAAAGTTCAACACCATCCTGCTAGTCTGAAAGACAAAAGTTCTGCTCAAATGCCAATAAATATTTCAGACACACAATCATGATGAGAAAGTCTCACCTTGTCAGGTTTGTCCATCTCACACAGTAGTGGTCTGGAGCTATGAGCCTGGAGACCTCCCAGGCCACAGAAGGTATTGCTAACTCAAAATGAACTAAGTCCCAAGCACTGAACAGTAATTTAGCTTTCCTTTCTTGCAAATTGGGGAGGGAATTTAGAGTGCATGAGTGCAGAGGCCACTTGGCTGGGTGAGGGTAACTATACTGTAGCTTTTAAGGAGGGAGACATCAGAAGTGTAAGATTCCTCTGGGGATTTCCTATCTTCCATTTCTTTACCTAAATGGTGCATTTTAAATGCAGTCTAAAACAGTGGCGTTTTCCTCCTATACTAGATGCCTACATCAGAGAGAAATCCACTTACAGCAACACTAATGGCAGCCAGCATTTCTGGTGATCCAGAAATTCCTAGAGAAATATTTATTTTTCCTACATAAAAGTTGCAAAAATTCCAAGCAGTTGTGTAACAGTGAAATGGCACTCAGGCAGCTGCTAAGGTTAAGCCTCACTTTGAAGTCCCACAGGTCATATGGAAACACAGTTTGGAGTAGAATTTTAATAACCTATCTCTAGGTGGAGACAATGCCATGCAGGCTTCCTCAGGATTCCCTCGATTATGTTCAGTATTAGAAAAACAGTACATTCAGAAGGTCCCTAAAAATCATCAGCCTTGAAACAGAAGATAATACCCATTTTTTACTTCCTCCAAAAGGGGAACAGCCAAACAGAGTAACATATGTTGTGTGTCAAATTCACCACTTGAAATGACAATTTCATTTACATAAAGCCACCATTACAAGGTTTTAATTAGAACTAATGATGGTTTGACTCTCAGAAAAAAATCCAAAATATGTTAGAAAGTGAGGAAATACAAGTAGGAAAAATGTAATATACACTGCAATATATTCTTTACTCATTTGACAAGTATAGTTCAGTTTTTACCATATTCCATAGCATGATATGAAGTGTCCAAGTATCCTGCAGTACATTTTTTTTCAAGGGTAATCAATTTCAAGTACCATTATTACAGTAATCTGTAAGAGCCTTTAGTCAAGTCCCACTGGAAGCATTTGAAATTACTTCATTTTGTTTGCACAACACAAAATACTACATGATGGATTTAGGACCCCATTTCCCTTGCCCTAAAGCAGCTCAAGTCTGTGGCATTTCAATAGATAATTTCAAAGTCATTACTTTGAGCTGCTAAAAACAGTCAGGACTCCAGCCTGAAGAGAGTGAGGATAGAGCAGGGTGGGATCCCTGTAGGCTGGGAGGGTCTCCTCTTCCTACTGCCCAACCTCACTGCTCTTGCCCCAGAGCCAAATCTTTGGCCAAGACAAATTAATTCATTAAACAGCAATTTTCTCACCAGGCAGCTTTGCCAGTCTAGTCTTAGTGAGGTCTGAGCACACAGGCAACAGAGGAACACTACAAACTTGGAATTTGGTCTGCTCAGTCTTCCAAGACTGAAATAAAACATAAGGCCTGGACTTTGAACTATTACATGCCTTGTCCATGAAGGCACACAACTTTTGCAGTTGATCTGAATAGCTTTTTATAAGATTGGTGAAGGATTTGCACACAAGAAACGTATGCATAAATTGTAACTTTAAGGGATTGGTTTTACAAGGACTACTTTAAAATACAACAGCCTCCCAGGATCCCTACCTACAATTGCCTTGCAGAATAACTGCAGGCCCTCAGGGTTTCAAGCTGTTGTATATTAAATTCACAAACAAGAGAAAGGGTTTACAAATACTTACAACCAGGGCTCATTTGCTTTACTCATCTTCCTTCCATTTTTTAAGCCTGTAAAGACACTAACTCACATCAGTCACATCCTCCCTTGCCCTGGCAACACAGAAAGTAGGAATAAATCCACTGAGAAAGACAGACATTAAGTTTTGATTATCTTAACCCAACAGTGGTTTCACAGCATTATCACAATGCTGACCTGCATTCTGTTCCTTTTGAATTTAGTGAAATCACAATCATAAAACATTTGTCACTGGCAAACCTACCAAGTGCCAATACATCACCTTGTGTTTTAGGAGAGCTCGACAAGCATGTATTTCATCAGGTCTTTTTTCCTCCTTCCTTGCAGAAAAAAATAAAATTATAAGAATCACCCACCCAATGAAATTTTAAAAACCACACACATCTCAATCTCGGACACGTTCAATAAAAGGAAAGATAAAAAGTGCAACATGGCCTTATCTGTTTAGTAGAACACTTGAAGAATGAGGTGGTGGAGAGAGAGCAGAGTTCAGGTATAGAGAACTAAACCAGAGCCAGGAGATTCAGCCTTTTTGAGATCCAGGATTACGTGGGGACCAGCTGCAATCAAACACTGCTTTCAAACATCTTTAGTCAGAGTCAGGCTGCCTTTGCCTTTTTGTGTACATACTTGCTTGGCTATACATCATTTTAAGTAAATTATTCCCTGTTCCATCATAACCATCTTTCTCTAATACACATTTGAATACAAAACCACAGAGCTCAAAGACACCATTCAGATACATCTTCCCCTGATCACCTAACAGTTGGAGCTGAACAGCAACTGGAAAATCTTAGTTTACCAGCCCAGAAGAGAAACTCGGATCTTGTAACCATTTTCACCCTATTAGTGTTAACCACTGTAAGTGCACACCATACTAGAGACATTAAAACAATTCAAGTTCCTCTTGCATTTCAAGACAAAAGCGCATTTCCAAACTCCTTGATTCTTTAGGTCAATAACATACAAGTGCAAAATGTCCCAGAAAACATGTTAAAAAGATCAGTTAATTATTTTGTGCGAGTGCCAAAAATAAGTTAAACTGTATACAAAAAAAAAAGACAGAAACCTATTTCTTAAGTACTGTTGAACATAAGTTACAAATTTACTTCAAACCAAGCTAACTAATTCTCTTACAGCTTAGAAAAAAATTTCTGTGGCCTCCAGGAAGATGTAGGCCAAAACTTTCCAGTCTTGGACTTAAAAATGACAAACTCAAACTAGGTACCATAAGGCAAGCTGACACACTGAAATACAGTTTGGGAATCAGCCCCTTTTTGCCATCTTAGCCCAACCTCTGCTGTGTTTTCCTGGTGCCCAGTGCTCAGCATTGGGAGATTTTGCAAAGCCAGGCTGAACACAGGCAATGTCTTTTGCCAGGGTGACCTGGATGCTCCCTGTCCGTGCCTGCACAGCACAGCTCACGCTCACCCTTCAAGGAGATGCTGCTTCCCCGGGGCCTCAGGCTGTCCTGGGACTGCCAAAGCAGCCTCCTTACTCCTGTAGGTAACAGCTGTGCCAATAAACTTAAGCATCAACTGATTGCATTAATTCAGCAATTAGCCATAATTAGAAAGATCAGCTGTCATGCACAAAGGCCAGCTCAATGGCACTACAAGAAAATATTATACCTGAATGTGGAATACCCAGACTGAGAAAAAAGATGAGTTTAAAATGCCTAAAAAGCATTTATCCCAAGCTATAAACTTGTATGAAGTTTATACTGAAAAAATGACTCTCACATACCCCTTTTTAATTTCCTATTCCTATTCCCCAAAGTTAGGCTCAAAAGTAATTTGATTTTTGCAGAATTCTATTTTGAATCAAACATTAGAAAATACCATTGTGAAGAACCCAAGTGGTCACTGAAGTAATAAACTGGTTTGAAATTAATTATAAGATCACCTGCAATCCAGGCATTTCCTGTTCTACGAGGGAGAAGTACAAAAGCAGTTTGGTAAGAAAGGAAACATAAGAAAAATGGCTTTGGATAGAATCAATTTCTATAGCAGAAAGTTATAGGTAAGTAGTTTAATGCAGTTCTAGTGCAGCTTTGTTATGAGAAGAAAAATATCTGTTGCTTGCAAGAAGTTCAAGGACATGAGGCAAGCCACGGAAATTTGTTGTTGAAAACAAGTATTTTATTCCTGCACCTGCAGTATTGTCTTGCCAAATACACAGATTTGGCCAGCCAGATGTCTTGCCTATTGTTCCAATTTGGTAACCTAGCTACGGTATCAGAGATCCACTTAAAAGACAAAGGGAAATACTGCATTTTCCAGGGGAAAAAGAACTGGTTTTGTTAATAAAAACAGCAGTATTGAAGTAACCAGTACTGGCTTTTTTCAAAAATATATCAGAAGTAGACAAAAAGCACCCACAAAGCAGAGTTTATGCAAGCCCAATGTAAAATAAAGTTCTGAGAAAACTGCTTCAGGAATATGTCAGAAGGTTGAACTTTATTTGGGGCTAGAGCCCAGGTTACACATCAGAAAAGAGTCAGCAACTGGGTATATTAGTCAGTTTGTAACAAACAGGTTTTGCCCATATTCTGGTGACAATCCACATCAATCATGAACCACAAATCTGACCCCCAGACTGAACTTGTATACAGATTTAATCCATCATTCCTTGCTTGAGCCCAAATCAGATATGGTTTAGTCTTGTGGTCAAAGACTGGGTAGAAAACTGTATGTTAATAAAAAGAGTTACTTTCATTACTTACCCATCAGAATCACTCCATTTAGCAGACTAAACTCCAAATGAACTGGCTTGCACCAAAGATAATTGCTACAGAGCAGAAACACAGGAGTAAAGGCAAATACTCCTTACCTTCAAAGAAATCCTTGTGTGGAAAACTATAGCCACTGTTATAGTTCTGTGGAACAAAATGTTGGAAGAGGATCTCAGTCCTGGTAAAAACTTGCCATGTTGATGGTGAACAGAAATGTAGAAAAGCACTGAAGTCCCAGAAAGGACACATTGCTTTGTGGAGCTTAAAAACACTTTTCCAATCATACAAAAATCTTAAAATCAAGATTTTCACATAATGCCAAAAAAATTATTCTGGGCTTATAGAAAGCTTTCTTTACAATGGTTATAATCTTTATCCATTCTTAGCTGACATTCAGAACAACTCTTACTCATGTTGTCTTTTCACTGTTTACAGTGCCCCTGTAAACAAGGAAATCATAAGTTTTCAAACAGTAGTAGCAGTAGGAACACAAATGGCTTATATCAAGCCATGGTCAATTTGATTGCTGTTAATAAATATCAGGTTTTCACTGACTGATTGTTTCAAAAAAAAATTGACAATTACTTTGGAACAATTCTGTAAGCTCACAAAATGCAGCACTTCCAAAATCATGTCAAAAGGCTTCCTCAAAAATGAGAATAAAGAAGCAGTTTACATTGTAAACATGTTTAATCTACAAATTAGAAATATGACCACTAATCTGGTCTCTCAGGTTCAGCGTATTTAATCAATGCCACCTTACAAGCTCTACTCCCAGCAGACCAGTTGGTTTTGATACAGACCTTAACGAGTAACTGAAATGTCAATAACTGTAGGCACTAATTGGTCAGTTAGGACCATGCATTTTCACAGTTCTCATGCAGTTATCAGTTTCTGCTATTCCTTATGCGAGTTCCTATTCCAAATATTACGCATTTGCTTTGCTGACATTGAAAAAAATGAGGTTTCTTTTCTGAATTCTCGGTATTTCATTCATGAGCCCTTTTTATGCAGTGATTCCACACCTGACAGCAGGCCCTAAAGCACTCATACACCCTAAACAATTACAACAACTCATAAAAATAAGCAGTGCATAAAATGTAACAGAAGAACATTACCTTACAATACTTGACACCCTCAGGGGATCCATTTTCCTTTCACAAACACATAGTTCCCTTTGACATTAATGGGAGCTACATGAATAAGAAAAAAAGCAATAGATCCTTTGCTTGAAAAACACATTTGTGCCGAGTGGGTATTGGCAACCTGCTTAGCCCAGGTTGATTGGTGGGGGCCCTGCCCAGAGATATTTACCTGCAGGCTGCTGGTTCATATTCCCTACAGCTGAACACTACAAGTGTTGTTACTGCTCTGAGGATCACTTGCTGATTCATTGTCTTGGTGTACTTAATATTCACTTTTAAGGAAGAGCACTAATTGGGGTATGCTCTGTAAAGTGGTCCTTCCAGTGTGTTTAAACATGCTGGTGCACTCCAGTGTTAATTATAGCAACACTATTTGTACAGCGCTGGTACAATTCCCTGCCGTTGGGAAATATGCAGTAAATTACAGATAAACTTTTAAGCTTCCAGATCTAAACACAGCTATATGCAATTAGATGCAGCTCATCTAAAAAAAAAAAAAAGATCAGAACAGCTTTGTATTTTCCTTCATGTTCTAGAATATAATTACACAAGAATACAGGTAAATAAAACAAACAAACAGGTTATACCTTTGTATCAACTGTTAAAAACCACTGTATTTATACCTATTTTATATATATATATCTCCATATAATTACATCTATTTGGTCTCAGAATTACAGAGACCAACAATCTCATAATATGCTTCAGCAGGTAGAGATATGAACTGAATATTTTGAGTTCATCTGTTAAATCTCAGCTTGAAGTTCTGATGTGGAACCAAATGCAATAACTTTGTGAAGGTAAGGCAGCAACACCACCAGCCACCAAAAACCCAGTCAAAAACAAATAAGTAAAAAAAAAACCTACAACAACAAAGAAATTCAGGAGGCACAAGAAATGTGTGGTTGTCTAACAAGCCTCAAAAACATGCTAATTTTCACCAAAAAATAATTTCTTCTGCTCTGTTCACCCATCCTTAGCCTTTATGTCAACTTTCTCTTTTCTGACTCTTCCCCCATACCTCAATTTGTATTCTCTCTTCCTTACTGATGCCTGGAAGTATAAGCTTGCTTTCAGTCACTCCCATATATTCTTCATCCTCTGCCATTAATTTTGCTAATTAGTGTAGAATTATTTTCTAGCTCTTTCCAGACCATTGTTATTAAAAATCCAACCAAACCTAGATTTGTATCTAGATCATATTTTCTTATCACCAAATGATGCACCATCACTAATTCTTGTCACAGTTACACCACAATATCTGCAGGCCTTTAAAGTGGGAGAGGCAGAGGATGCTTAAATTTCCATGGTACTAAATTAAATACTATTTCAGCCAACACAACTGCCTAACCATACCCTGTGCTTGATTTTGTGTTCTTACAACAGTTTTCCTCTGAAATGGAGATCAATTCTGCCCATATCACAAGACTTCTTTTTGGTTTTGTCATTAATCTTATGAGCAGGATGCTCAAATGGAGCCATTTTGCCATGTCAGTACATTTGTCTTTTAGAAAACTGACAAAAATCTTTCCACCATCCAAGATTAAATTTCTTATCACCACTAAAAGCAATCTCTGATCCCTTCGTGAAAACACACAGGACTCTCTGACACAAAGAAAGAAAAACATCATCTTATACAATTTGGTATCTAGGACAGCACAGAAATCTAAATTACAGTTTAACAGACTAATTTTCTAATTTCACCATCTGCACTCAAATTTACCCCACATTCAGACACTTTCACACAGGTAGTTTCCCTTTATGTCCTTTGGTCCTACCATAGAGTTAAACAGCCATGACCACATGCCTACTACAACAGAAGTCTGGTGCTCACAAAGAGGGAAGTTTTTGGCCACTGGTGCTCCATCCTATTGGCTCATGACAACAAATGGTGAAGCATGTATCTCCAACAGGTTTGAACTCAACAAATTCAGTAGCTGCTCTGAAAGCATGAAAATATGCCCTTGTCATTTAAAGCAACAGTGTGACCCATTTTTAGACTCAGCCTGTAAACAGGATTTTATGTATATCCTGTATATGCCTTTCTTCCTCTTCTACATATTTCTGCTTCTTTCTGCTTTGCATTACCACAGTAGTCAAGCAATGGGACCCTGACCCATAACAACTGTTTCCAGTTGTTAACATGACAGAATCATTTCAAATAGAAAGGCTGAATTTGCTCTTTTTCCTGCTCTAGGTGTTGGGGACCCCAGAGCTGTCTGCAGCCCTGCAGGTGGGGTCTCAGCAGAGCAGAGCAGAGGGACAGAACCCCCTCCCTGCCCTGCTGCCCACGCTGCTCTGGATGCAGCCCAGCACACATTTGTCTCTCTGGGCTGGCAGTGCACAAGGCTGGGTCGTGTTGAGCTTCTCCTCCACCAGCAGCCCCAAGTGCTTCCCCTCAGGGCTGCCTTCACCTCCTTCTCTGCCCAGCCTCTGCTTGGGATTGCCCTGACCCAGGAGCAGGACCTTGCACTTGCCCTTGTTGGACTTCATGAGTGCCTCACAGGTGCACTCTGCAGCCTGTCCAGGTCCCTCTGGATGGCATCCCTTCCCTCCAGCACACTGACCACACCACACAGCTCGGTGTCATCGGCACACTGACTGAAAGTGCACTCAATCCCACTGTCCTTGTTGCCAACAAAGATGTTCAGCAGTGCTGGTCCCAACATAACCCCAGAGAACACCATCCATCACTGGTTTCCACCTGGCCATCGAGCTGTCGACCACAACTTTGTGTAAAGGAAACTTCCCTGTCCAGCCACCCAGCAGCCACTGTCACTCTCACACAACCAGAGCTGTGACCAAAGCCCCTTCACAGCTACACACCCCACTCACACCATCAGACCACATTTCCTCACAGGTTTGACCCCAGGTTTCCAACAGCAGAAACTCAGACATCCAGGTCCTTAAAATAATTTAATCATAGTGTAATAATTTAATAACAAAACAATAAAATAACAAAAGAGCTCGAGCTTGTGCCTCCAAGGAGGGATTCTGAACAAAGGAACCATCACAGTCTAAGCAAAGGAAAGTCTGGGGGTGGTGGGGTCCTGCTGTGTCTCCCCAGGGTCTGCTCACCTGGCTGCCACACAGGTCCCCAGCACTTCATGGCCTCTTGCCTTGGGCTCCTGCCCCCAGAGCTCAACCTGCAGCTCACACACTGAGCTACCAGCACTGAATGTGTTCCTCAACATCTGAGTGGTCCATCTGTCATATCCATGTCTTTCCAATTTAAAGACAAAGATGTCATGTGGGACAGGGGATATCAGTTGACTTTAAAAACTCAGAACTGTAAATAAAATAATTGTTCTTAGTCACAGTGAAGCAACTCTTGACCTTTTAAAAAGTTAACTCTGATGTCTCTGGTTGCCCACTACAAGAAAGAATTCTCCAATATTTTGAAAAAAAAAACCACTTAGTGATAAAATGCAGTTGTAATCTCAAAACACAAAAGAATTTTTACTTTGCAAGCAGTTTTTGAAGTGTACATTTTTATGTTGTCACCTTGACCTACACACTCACTCTCTGCCCATTAAGTAACTTCAGTAAGGATTTTTTTATCACATCCCTCTAAATAGATACTTCTCTGGCAATCATAGAAAGGAGAAAAAATCCCACACCATAAAGAAGGCCTTATCCCATTCTCACATCAATATCGAGTACAAGGCTAAAAGGATTTTTGACATCCAGGCAAAAGAAGTTATAGATTTGAAGTCAAGTTTCTGAAATCCATAAGCTAGAATGTTAATTAACATTTTCAGATACAAACACAGAAAAAAAAATGCAGTTAACAGGCAATCTTTTAAAGGAAGGGAGATTGACGAGCTTCAAAGTGCAAGGAAATAACAGATTTGCTCTATTTATCCTCTCCACAAATATCTGAAGAAACATGTCAAAATAGTATCAAATTTAAGAGTAACATGAACCATCTAAATAATTGCACTTGGCTGTGCACAGGCACTCTGCAGCTCTGTAAATCATTTCCTGCAATAATACACCCCTGCCTGGATGCTCATCCTCTCTGAGAAGGGCTCACAATTCAGTTATTAAAACACAGTACACCGAGACAAGGCAGAGGAGAGCTGTCTCACACCTATTAGAACTCTGTACTGACTAATTATGGCCCAGATTTCCTAATGACTCTAGGTATTCTCCTAATAAAATGAAGATGATGTATTGATTTCAGCCACCAAGGACTTTGCAATTATGGGATTTTTTTCTAGAATACAGAAAGGAAGAAGGGAAAAAAATGCAAAGGGTGATTCATTGGTCACAAAGAATCATTCTCAAAAGAAAAAAAAAATCATGCTTTTCCCTCTTCCCCTGTGGAAGAGAATGAAAACTAAAACCATTATTCTGTATTTCAGTGCCTGCAGCATATGCTTTTACAGGGTAATCCCTTGTGTGCAGAGACATTTTATTACGCAAGAAACATTCCAGAAAAGAGCAAGAAAATCCAGTGAAACTAAGGGGTCACAGTAGGGTGACTTTTATTGGGCACATTCTTTACATCCTCAGGGCACTGAGGCAGTTAATGTTTTAAGAACCCTTCAGTCCTGTCATTATTTACAGGAACCCATCCCCCTTGCACTGCAAACCCCAGAACAAGCAACTATCAAGTCCATGACCCTCTAAGATAAGAAAGCACACATCTGATATCACTCAGATGCAGATAAACTTTGGTAAATATTCACAGAATATCTTTTGACTCCTATGCTGTGATTTTCCTGGACTATGGCAAAAGAATATAAGCAAACATGTGCTCAGGGATAAAGTATTTCTCTTCCACATAAAAGGGAGGTTCATCCCTTTCTGCTACTGCTGAATGAAAGCAGAGCTAACAGAGACAGAAATTACTACAATGAGGAGATGAGATTTTTTAGTTGGCATAAACCCAAATCCAGCTGGATGGATCTGCACAGGTGTCCCACATTCAATGACTGATATTATGTCTCCAAGACACATAAGCAGCAAATTTTACAGGCAATTCTTTCTCCAGTGTCTGTTAGAGTTACAAAACCAAAATAAAACAGCAACAAAAAATCCCGAATCTGAAGAGAAAATAAAACAATGGGCTGGAAATAAATGGGAGAGTCACTCACTGCAAAATGTTTAGATCACTGAGCCACTAGAGTGGTACTAAATATTGAGAAAGGTAGGAGGGCCATAAAAGCAAACTGGCTTGGCTGGCAAGTCAAAGCTATTCACAGCCAAACACAAGGTCAGACATTTGGTAAAGGAATTCAGAACTGGAGACTGTATCCTGAAAAGCAGTATCTAAATAAAGATGCAGCAACAGACACAGCAAATGTCTGCACGGGAGGATTCTGGCCCCATGCAGGGAGAGACTGGCACAGGTGAAAGCATCTCAAAACCAGAACTGAAGTCTGGTTTTGTTATGGTATCACCATCTCCTTTAACCAAGAATACATTTCTGAAGCCTATTTAAAAAATAAACAAACTACTTACAGTGCTGAAAAATAATTTAAACCCTGATTCAACAGCATTTAAACATGTGTCTAAACCTCAATAAATTGCATTGTAAGATGCAGACAAACATTTTCCTCTTCTGGAGTCTTCAGGTTTATTTCCAGACATTATCATTTTTAAAGCAAGCCATTTTCTCTACAATTCAAATTCTCTTTCAGACAAAAGAGAACTGCTGGCCACACTCTCAAAAGGCACATTGAGCCCAGAATAAATAGCTTGCAGCTCCAAACCAAGGTCACACTTTCATCAGCACAGACCACAGCAATGCCAACAGGTCCATGTACTCTTTCTGAAAAATCCATCACATTAAACCCAGTATTTGAATATTTCTTTTGTCTCTCATGAAAAACAGAAATAGTATTTGTCTGCAAACACCTGACGTTTCTAAGAACCTTATACAGAACTCAGTATAAACAGTAAGAACTGCTACTTGTACAGCATTTTGTTTTTTAATAAGAATTTTAGTCTCTTTTAATAATAGGTGTTCTCATTATTTTCACTCACATTAAAGGCCACATGCATAGCTTGCAGAGGAAAATGAGCAATAAACCTCTACAGAGCTGCAGGCAGGGGAGGGGAAAATGCATTTTTCCCTAAATGTTTATCAAAATAACCAACTGAAGTAACCAATTCATCCCATTCAGCTTGTACAAGTATTTAGACTGGCCTATTAAAACACACTAACAAAATTTCAGTGTCCTATCTTCAAGGTTAAGTTCTCCATGTCCTCCTTGCAGGCTGTGGTGGGTTGACCCTGACTGATTCCAGGTGCCCACCAAAGCCACTCTATCCCTTCCCTCCTCAGATGGACAAGGAAGAAAATAAAGCAAAAGGCTCTTAGGTCAAGATAAGGGCAGGGAGAGATCCCTCACTACTTACTCCCATGGGCAAAGCAGACTTGACTCGGGGAAATTAATTTCATTTATTACCAACCAAATCAGAGCAGGATAATAAGAAATAAAATGTAAATCTTTTCACACCTGTCGCCCATGCCTCTCTTCTTCAAGAGCTTAGCTTCACTCTCAAGTTTTCTACTTCCTCCCTGCCAGCAGGGCAGTGGAACAGGAATGGAGGCCATGGTCAGTCCATCACATGTTGTTTCTGCTGCTACATCCTCCTCAGAGGGAGGACTCCTCACAGTCTCTCCATTCCAGCATGGAGCCCCTCCCAGGGGAGACAGTCCTCCCTGAACTTGTACAAAAGGAATCTCCTGCGTAGGCTGCACTTCAGGAACTACTCCAGCATGGATCCTTTCCACAGGCTGCACTTCAGGAGCAGGGTGCTCCTGGGTGTGTTCCCAGTGGGGTGACAAGTCCTGCCAGCAAACCTGCTGCAGTGTGGGCTCCTCTCTCCATAAGACCATCTCTTCCAGAGTGGGCTTCTCACAGCCTCCTTTGGGCACCCACCTGTTCTGCCATGGGGTGCTCCAGGGGCTGCAGGTGGATCTCCACTCCCCCATGAACCTCCATGGGCTGCAGGGGCACAGCTGCCACTCCATGGGCTGTACCAGGGACTGCAGGGGAATCTCAGCTCCAGTGCCTGGAGCAGCTCCTGCCCCTCCTTCTAAACTGACCTGCAGGGAATTGTTGCTCTCACATGTTCTCACTCCTCTTTAACATGCTTCACATCTTTTCCCAGAGGCTCTCTTTTGGCAGTAACCACAGAGTTAACTACGAGATCAGTAAATTATTCCAGTGTCAGCTACGCCCTCACTATTTTTTCTCCTACAGCTTTCCCACCCATAGAGTCACAGAACAGACATGGAGCCCCAACATTTGAGGAGGTCTGTGAAACAGCAAAAACAAACAGTTCTGTTGACAACCATCAGCTCCAGCCTGCTTCCTTGTTTGGGATGCAGCAGGATATCAAACCCACACCTCAATTCCACAAGTTGTCATGCTGAGGTGAGGCCAGACCTACAGCACAGGTCAGATCTCTGTGCTCAGGTCTTTCAGAAGGAATCTAGTATCCCAAACATGTGGAACTCACCTGGATTCAGAAATTGCTTGTCCAGATCAGCAAGTCAAGCATTACCCACATGGCATGGGGATTGTCACAGCACCTCCTTTCCCCACTGGTTTCTCTCCACAGGCAGTCTGGCAGTACCTTATACAATGATTTTCCCCTCGTGTCATAGCAGCATTCTGTTGAAAACACTGTGCACCAAGCCACATTACCCTTGGGGACACTCGTCACTTTTATGGATATGAAAAAGGAAGATGACAAGAAATAACAACTGCCCATCAAGAGAGCCTTCCGAGTGCCTAAAGTTTTCTGACAACATGATTGTCATTAATGCACTACAAATCCTAATTAATGTGGAAATGCATGCCTTGTTTCTTCTTCCTTTCTCTAAAAGCAGTCACCATTTTCAAGTGTTGTCAAAAGCGGCACCATTTAAAGGTCAAAAAGTTGACAAAAATGTGAGCAATTAGCTGCTGTCAAGTAAAAATGACAGACTAAGGGATTACACTGCTAGAAGTTTTCTGCATTCACAGAAAAAAAATAGAACTAGATCAAACAAGTAAGCCCTGACCTGTTCATTTCTTTTTTCTCAGAAGTGATGAATCCCAAGAGACCAGGTCCTCTGCTGTTGTACTATCTCTGGAATCAAACTGCCCTTTTTCTGGATGCTGAATTACTGGTAATGGTCTCTTTAAGTCAAAAGGAGAAGCAGAAGCAGACTGCATTTGTATAGGTACATTTGCATACCAGGAAAACTGAGGAACAAAACTGAGCATGAATCGATGTAAGTGGCTTGGCCCTGCCTTTCACTGCTGAACTTTCAGTCAGCTCCTGCCCAGAGGGAGTTTCACCCCCATAAATGAAGTCCAGAGGGGACAGGCTCACTTTTCTGACCACTCTTCTATATGCAGGCTTGGCTGTAAACATGACTGTAAAGGCCATGAATTTAATAAAGCTCCCTCATGATTCTATAGATCCATAACAAATAACACATTTCCAAAATATTTTGACTTCTTCAGCTAAAAACAGTGCAACTCCAATGTATTACTTGTGCAATATATTAGCAAATTCTACCTGAACTTTCATTTTCAGAAACAATTTAGAACCAAAGCATTAACCAACATCTAAGACACTCAAAAATCTGAGACAGAAAACCATCTATATATGGAATCCAAAAAGGGAAGGAGATTAACAATTGTATTTCTTAATATTTAACTACAGCAATCTAAAAAGTCATAAGGTATACACTATTTACATTATAATTTCTATAATAATTCAAGAGAACATAAAAGAAAGTATCAGATCCATTAGAGTTTAAATAGAGCTGGAATGTGATAAAGGTTACAGTCACATTGAACTGCATTTACTTTCAAACATGTTAGTTGGTTTTACTAAAAAATTTTTCTAAAAAGAAATAGATGTATATTACAGCATCTTTGTCAGGATTGTCACATTGAGGAAAGGCTCTAGCACAGGATGGAGAGAAGAATCACCCAAAGAGCTAGAATTACATGTTTTCAGTGCTTCAGAACAAATAAAAGATTCTGCCCTGCTTTTCACTAGATAACGTGGCAAAGAGGTTTTATTTGCTGTATTATAATTATTTTTATTTACCAAAATCAATCTCCAGATAGCTGCATTGATCCTGCTACACTTGAGGCAGTTTAATCTAAGGAAAACTGTTGGTAAGAAAAATGTTTTTAAAAAATCCAACAATAGCAGCAAACAGCATCTGGGGGAGTTTTAATGAGATTTTTCTGTTCAGTGCAAGTTTAACATTTCCACAGAATGGATCAATACCACGTTTTTCTCCCAGATACACAGGGGAGGATCCTGCACTTGAACCCATCCAAGAAGATCAATCCCCCCTGGCACTTTTGTCCCTCTTCTCACTGCTCTGCAGCAGAGTTCTGGCCATGCAGCTGGCAGGAGCACCAGAGACCAGACAGGTATCTGCAGCATCCCTCTCATTCCCAGCCATTGTCAAAAAGAAATTTTTTTCTGGAGGAGGAAATGCCATGTAGTCCAGCCTGGAAAGTGTGTGTTCTGTATTTATTTCCACACACACAAATATCTGTGGATAGATGAAAATCTTCTATTGTAGTGCTGGCAGCTGTTCTCCAATTGCAAGTAGAGCACAGCTTTGAGAAGGCTTTTAACTCTTTGCAATGTTAAACAACTAATTTATTTAGGGCAGCAAAATCCAGCAGTATTCAAGGATGAAATTGTGCTCTTCTCCATCCAGTCACTTACTGTCTCTTGGCTACTTTTAAATTTCCTTTGAAGTTTTTCATTCTCATTTTCCCATTTCACTTTACCCTTTCAGCCACTCATACTTTTTCAGGACACAGTGTGGGAATTAACTTCTTTTTCCATTTCTTTACTCGTAAACATGGTCTTACGGAGCTTATAAACAAAGTTGGCCAAAATTATAGGAGACTTCAACTATTTGGTGTCTCCTCTTGTTTCTTAAAGTAGACCCTCTCACAATTCTGTATTTCATATAAAAAATGTTCAAGGGAAAAGCAGGTTAAAAGGACTAGGGTTAAAGCCACCCACAAACATAGCTTCTCATTTGAATGCAGAGTTTGGGATTTGGTACACAGTGGAAAAGCCTTTTATTTTATCTTATGAAAAGAGAGAAAGCACTCTGAAATGGATTGACTGTCCTTGATCTTTTCCACCCACACAACCGTTTTTCTCTTTTCTCTTGTTTTTGGTTCTCATTTTCAAGCTACATCGATACAAAGTGTGTGAAAACAATCCTCTTCCCCTCATGTATATACTGCTGTCCCCAACTCCTAAAAACACCCCAAGAAAACACCACCAAAACAATAGATAGCACAGGCATGACCTTAAAGCTTCTGGCTTCTCTGCCATGGCCACAGACAGCACTGTGCTGCTAACCCTGTCTGTCCACTGCTTGTGACATCTCCTTGAGATAAATGTCATTTCTTCATCCAAACCATGCAACAAGTACAGTGAGGGAAATTAGTATTAACAAATATAAGCTAAATTTGTCCCTGGTTTTTAATGAAGATGCTTAGACTCCTAAGAGGTTTTGCACTGTCAAGGAAAAAAAACAAAGAATGAAAAAAACCAAACATAAGAGATTTGATTTAAAACTATCCACATCCTCAAGCCATTTTCCATACACCTTTATTCTCAATTCTGTTACATTTTCAGACACAACAAAAATGGCATAAAATACTCTTAGAGTAAAACATCTCCCTGTAAACCCTCTCCCCCATCCCCATTTGTGCAGAAACTGTAACTCCTGTTACAGTTCATACTCAGTGTTAATTGCAGTTGTAATGGCAAAGGTCAGTATTGATCCATCAACCCCTCTACACAGCAAGACTTCACAAGCTTATTCTCATTCATACAGAATATTGAACAGTATTAAGAGGTATTGACAAGTAAAAACAGGGTCAAGGACTATGTCTCAGCTGCTCCCTGCAATATTATCCCATCACAGGCATTCCAATAAGCTCTTGGGCAGCAGACTGGGCAGCAGAACAAGTCTAGAAGAGATCCAAAACTGCAGATCTTTTTGGATTTTGCTGATTAGACATTAATTGTCAAGCATTTGCAGTGTTTGGAAATGTAACTCTTCCCAACAGAACAAAAATCAAACCTAAAAATCCATTCCTCCACAGGATTCTCATCACCAAAGGGTGCAAAAGCAGCAACCCCATCCTTGGATGTCCGATCACATCCTTTGGATCAGCATATGACAAATTATCACTGGTCCATGGATTCAGTACAACTCCTAGGGTACATGCATCGATGACTCTCCCTTACCTATGAGAGAATGCCTGTCAGGAGCCAAAGCCTGGAGTCTTTTGGGGAGGTGAAAAGTAAATAACTTCCTGGAAGGCATGGGAAGCCTTTATCCTGGAATCTGAACCAGATCAAAGCCCATATGCTCTACATTCATAAACTATTTATTCCTATGATTAGAAACACCTCAAAGGGACTTGCTTACTGGAAGGAAAGGTGCTCCACACATCAGAAAGTGTGTCAGAAGTAGGTCACTCTAAACAGACATTTATTTTAGAAGTACATGATTCAAACAATTCAAACATCACCTAATACAGATTAGTGCTTTGGCATATATTTCATACATAGTTGCTAATGTTCAAGCTTGTGGCTCCCAAAGGCTTTTAAAAGATTAAATGCTAAACCCAAAACTAACCAGAATAGGGCCCAGGAAGTCTCAGAGACTAAGCGCTTTCAGAAGCATTGCAAAGCTTTTTCTACCACTCTCTCTTATCCTGCAGGATGTAAAACCCTCCTACTGTAAAGAAAAAAGATAATGAAATCCAAGGGATATAATCCACAGCACCTGGTTGGTGGTGATATCTATATATAACTAAAAGTTTAAAACTTTAGGATTAAAATGACTCTGTGTGAAAAAGCAATTTAAACACTCTTGGTTAGGATACAAAAGCTGAACAGCAGCCTCAGTGCCATACAGAGTGTTATTTCATTTTTTCCCCAATATTTTGAAATAAATACTACCTTCCCTCATGTTATGACTATTTGCTGTCATGGAGGGCTGAGGTGTTCCCACCAAAAGGCAGAACACTGACTTTACCTGTAGATTTCCCATCTCCTTTCAGATCCTTTTCCTGCTAGCAGTGGTTTGCCACAGCTTCTCCCAGGCCCTGGAGCCCCACTCAGCTCCCCCAGTGCTGGGAGCCACATCCCACCCTGCCCACCCCTGTTGTTCAGCCGTGGGGCTTTCAGAGCAGTAGGACACCAACAGCACCAAGGAAGGAGCTGCTGCTGGGATAACATTGATGTTCAAGTGGAGGACAGCATGGTGAGCCCTGCCCAGGAGTGGGGGCTGGAGGTGACACTGAAATCACCTGGAAAATAAACTTTTTAACACAATTTGAAGCATTAGAAAGCAGATATTCTTTTTCAGCGCAGACACACCAAAGGATCTCTACTTTAATCAGGTGTGTGTGATGAAAATTAACAGGATATTCATTCCATCACAATCATGCCAATTCATTAGAAACTATTTCCTAACTCATACCTAAACAAGGCTGGAAGCCACATCCAGAGTGGTGAAACACAGGGGGTCTGAGGGCAGAGGATGTGAGAAACAGCTGGCTGGGGTCAGGCTGCTGCCCAAGGCCAACCAGCCACACTGACCCCCAGAACCAGGACATCACTGGCACTGCTATTCAATAAACCCCACGTGTCTCCCAAGAAGAGCTGGGGGATACAAGTCCAACCAATTTCTACAGCAAAGCACAGGTCACAACACCAAGACCTTTACTGTTATGGGCATAGAATTTGGGGTGCTTGAATGGAGATATAAATGGAGAAGAAACCAAAAAAGCCTGGAATGCTCTGACTGACAACCTGACAGACAGGTAGCAAAGGAAGCAGCTTTTGGGTGCAGCACTGGTTAAGCAACAGGGGAAGAATAATTATTGAAAGATACAATTAGGAGTACCAACTCAAAAAAAATTACATTTGGAGCTTGCTTATGCCTAGGGTTTAATATAAATTACTTTCAAATAAACAAATCTGTGTTAGTGAAAGGAACCTCATCACCAATTTGCAATTTCCCTCTTTAAGATGAACAATATGCAAGGGGTTTTATCTTGATTATCCAGTTTGCTTAAAAACAGTTTGGTTTTGGTTTGTTTCATTTATTTTCCTGGTTAAAAAAAAAAATTAAAAAAAAATAAAAAGAAAAACGCTACTGAAACTAGAAAACGGACACATAACAAAAAAGCCCCAAAAACTCCACACCAGAGCTGGGAACATAGGAATAATTTAGGCACAGAAAAAAGTAAGATGTAAAAAAAAAAGAAAGGAAAAAAGGAAGGTCGTAATGAGGAAGGTTCCTTATTACAACCTTCCAGACCAATGGCAGCAGGGAAAGAAAATGCAACTGATTTTTACCCTCCTACTTAAGCCAGGACACTAATGAGATATGGCTATAATATAAAAAAAAAGGGAAAAGTGGCTTATCTACAGAAGCCCCTTGTAGCTTCCAGTTAAGCATCTCTTCTGCTCTCAGTAGCAGCCCAAACATATGCACAGTGGTCATAGAAGAAAAAGAAGATTCTGGAGTAGATTCAACATATTGAACAAATCCCCTGAGTTCGTAATTCCCCAGCATTCTCTTCCCTCCAGATGCTACCCAGGATTTTACAAAATTAAGTTACATAAAAAGCCTTTCATTCTTGGTAAATGGAATTTCATTTCATCCTATTCAGACAACTTAATAACTGTACAGATTACTGAACCTCATGTTGCATAGGAAACCACTTTAGAAAAAAATGAAGGCTTTTCACTAAAAGGAAGAAAAAATGCATTCCAGTAGATTTACATTAGCAGTAGATTTGAATCTGCTGCTGTAGCAAAGTGTCACTGATAGAAGCAGAATTTAGATAACATACCTCCATATAAAATGGGTATCATACTAATTTACAACAGGAAAAACTTAATAAATCAAGACTGAAAAAATTATTATTCATTGAAAAGAAGCCACATGGTTGGATGTGTAAAGATACTCTTGACATGAATGCAGTTATCTTCTATAGGATAATTTATATCAACTCCTTTCACAGAAGACCCATTAAGAAGGTATAACAAAACCCATAATTAATCTGAAAACAAGAATGCAACATTAAGTTTCCCAGCACCTCAAGTTTTCTAATGAATGAAATATTTCCCGCTGTCTTTCATCAGAAGAGTAATCTAATAAAGTTTTATTAAAATGTACAGTAACAGAAGAGATAGGCTTAAAGTACAGCCTCTGTACAGTGTAATGAGCTTTTGGCTCATAAAAATGCTTAGGCTTTCATTAAAGAGATCAATGACCCCAAAAGGAAATTAGTTTAGCAGAAGTACACAGGCAGGTTCTGCAGGATACCTGCATCGTCTGGGAGTGTCAGGATGAACCAGGCCATCCTTCACAACAGAATATACATTCAGGCAAAGCCAAAGTAACAGAATAGCAGGACCAAGTCTTGACAAAGGACTAAGGGGCAGCCCCAAACTCAGCAATTACCTCTGAGTGCAACACATTGGAGCAAGTTCAGAGAGAGAAACATGAGTGTGAGAAAAAGCAGAGCATTGCACAGCCACAGCATCACCAGAAGGTGAGGCTCAACAGAGAGAGGGTTTGCTTCCATATAGGAATGTCCTGCACAGACCCAAGATTTATATTTAAGTTCTTCTACATAACCAGTTCTGAGACAGATTTATCTGTTTTAAACTGGCTGTACACCACTGCACTGCTCTACAACAACATATATAGCTCATATCACAAGGAGACATACTAAAAATCAAACCAAGTCTAGGACTTGGAAATGTTTGTATTTTCATTCCAGTTGCAATGATATATAAAAATTGCTTTTAAAGTTTCTTAGGCACCAGACATAAATTTTTAGTAGTAAATATTACTAAAATAGTAATAACAGTAATGTTGTAACAGCTAGAAGTCCCTCATAGATCCAAAATATGCTTTCATCTTCTGACTGCTGCAGATTCTGAGGTCACTAAGTACCTCTCACTCTTCCCTCTAAGGCAACCCCAGCTGTCCTCAGACTGTTTAGACTGTTTTCTCCAAAAGTGTCTGGCAATAACATTGACAGTTATTGTTTAGCTTTTATTGAACTCTTTGGAACTAAGGAGCACAATATGTATTTATACACACACACAGAGAAAAATACAGTTATCAGATTCCTTTAGGTCTTCATTGAGCTGGTTTTACCTGTTCACCTAGTTTTTTATTTAATAATCCAAGAGATATAAATATACTTTTCCAAATACCTTACTGGAATGTTCCCCACTACCCAAAATAAAATAAAGATTATCAGTCAAAATTTTGATTTGTTTTATATGCAGTGCTTGCAAGAACATTGATAATAGCCACTTTTAAACAATCAAACATGATTAACAATCTCCAAAAGGAATAACACTGCACAAAGTCTGCTTTGGAAGAGCCACCAAGAAAAACATAGTCCAATAAGCAAACAGAACTTCTGAAATCCAAACATTGCTGAGGAAACTAGCTAAACATAAATCTAATCTAAGACAGACAAGTTTAGGGTGTCACCAAGTAGCAGCAGGAAAACATTGACCTTTCAGCTGTATCCCTCTTCCAATCCATCCACTGAAACCCCTTTTTCAAAACTGTAGGCAAGAGTTTTCAAAGTTGTAACACCAAAACAAAAGATTTATGAGGGTAATATGCTGCAATGTAATCAAATATTTATTGATACTCCCAGTCTTGGTACATGCTATCTAGAGTAAGAGTGGGACAAATAGCTTCAAGTGCTCTTACAGCTCTTGGTAAGACTTCTGAATACAATTAGTTCCCTTCTGATCATAGCGAGATTTAAAAGACACGTACCCATAGCCACACAATACAAGGAGAGCTGGCATCCATGACAGATAACAGTACTTTAAGAAGATTACTCCTATTCAAACTGCTCACATAATGTTTATGTGGATAGCTTAAGGGGTAACAGATCTACCGAGCAAAAAGGCTTCCAACTAAATGTGTGTGTACACCAGGCTTTGGAATAGCTGTGCTTGGGTTTCCAGCCTCAGTGGTGTGCAGCAAACTCCTGGCTGCCACTAGTCAGGCAATTCCCAGCAGGGAGAAATTTGCAATCTGAGAATGAACTACATTCAGAGGATTGTGTGAAGTCCATGAGTTGTACCAGGCTTGCATAACACATAACTCTTCGGCTGGATGTGTTCCACTAAGCCACTTTGTCAGCCTCCTGGACTCTCTGGATAAAACAAAGTGTTTGGCTGGCTCTGTTCCCTGGGTCATAAACAACAGAGACAGCAGCCATTAAGTCACCTGCTCCTGCCTCCCTGTAAACTAGGCAGCCACCAGGACACTCCAAAGGCACCATCCACAGCCAAGTGTGGCCAGAGGCACAGTGGAGAACCAAGGCCCTGGGGCAGAGCTGAGGGGCCAACAGCAGGAAAGACAGGTGGCTATAGAGAGCAAAAATAGGAAGCCATAGGTGCTACAGTGTGGAGAGACTTAAAACCACAGAAAACTGCAGGCAAAAAATGGAATCTTAGCCTGGGATAAAATAGTCAGCTTCATTCTCTCCCCATGCATCCCCAAGTCACTGCCAGACAAGTTGCTGGCCAGTCATCCACTGCCTGGAAAAGGGAGTTTATAGCAGCTGATTAAGAGTGACTGCTCATCAGTACTAACTGCCTATTCCTAAATGGTTTCATCCAGTAAGACAGAACCAAGTTGATTGCTGTTGTCCATAAAGATCTATGGAAAAGGAAAAAACAACCAGGGAGAAGAGCCAAAAATAGATTCCAGACTGGCAGGTTTAATCTGGAAGTGAATACCGATAACCAGAGAAGCAGAGGAGGGTTTCAATAGTCGGGTCAGTGAAGCCACGGGAAGATGTGCACGTGAGCAAGGAACAGGAACTTCTCAGTAGCTCCAGATGTGACAGCTGCTTACAGTGGCAGGGGACTGTGCTTCAGGATTGGCAGGATCCCTTCAGCTGAGACAGAGGGTAAGGAGAAAACCTGCCCTCCCCCAAAATCAAAGCACTCTCACTGTCTGCAAGGCAGTTCGAGTTATCCAGGGATTTCCAAACTGGGAGCTCAAAGCATTAATTTCAAGAACATATTTACTTAACAAAAACCTGTTTTGAGATAAACAGGTCAGTTTAAACAAGACAATCACATGCTTGGAAAAACAGCTTGTTGCACAATCAGTAATCGATGTAAGTTTTACAGTCGTCTTAGTTTTGCTAGGCTAAAGATTAAGGTGGCTGTCAAAATATTATCCTTGGGCTTACTGACAAACCATAATACTTCCATATTAAAGGCTTTATTGTATTTTAAAATGTCAATTAAGTAGTTTTGCTATAGACTATATTTTTCCTAGAAAAATATCCTTATTATTAAATTATCCTTAATTTATACAAAGAGTGTAAATATTTCTCAGCTTTGTGATCACAAATGAAATTACTTCAGTTTAGATTTTCTTACAGTGTGCATCTGTGCAGCAATATATGCTTAGTACAATGAAATTAAGAACATTTTCATAATTACAGTGATTTTACTACAGATTAGTATCTCCAATACAACACAGCAATGGTCAATGGGGCACACAACGGAAAAAAAAAAAGCGTTAAGTTTCAGATGAACATACTTAGTAATCTAGAACAGCACACTAAATGATCAATAATATAAGAGATCTTCTGCTTATTCTACTGATTAAGCACACAGGCAGCTATTAATCCAACTAGATTCTAGAGAGGACATGAAAAAAATTAAAGTGAGACACTGAATTATATACTATCTATATATATATATACACATGTACAATGTTTCAAGAAAAATTGTGTTTAGAGAGCAGAGTTACATAAATTTTCTACAGCGCTGAAAGATACATTATTCCATTCTTTGGTACACAGAGGAGTGGGATAAAGAAATCAGAAGAATGTTATGGCTTAAGATACACCCCAAGTATAACAATAGGTACTCTGAAAAAAAAGAATTAAAACAAACTACAACCGCGAAAAAAACACTTGGAGGTTCACAGCTATCTATTCACTGAGATTCAGAACTTTAGAAACTTCGAGTCTATGTTATTGTGCTCTTAGCAAAAATACAGATTAACCCTAAATAAAACAGAGCGGCAGCAATGTTCCTCTCCTTCACAGTGAGTCCTTTCCGTTCGCACAACACAGAACTCTCACCACAGTCACCAGGGCCCGTCTAGGAATGCACACTGTGAACCTGGATTTTTGGAGGCCAGAAGGTTTCGCCTTACGAGAGCTCACCCCGCCCCTTAAAAGCCAAGGGAGCGAATGGAGATGGCTCTGACCTGAACAGCGCGGGGCTCCCAGGGCTGCCTCCAGAGCCCAGGCTGCCCCGGTCTGGAGAGGGCTGAGGACAGCGGAGCACTCCCGGGCAGCCCCCAGAGAGCCGTGGGGTCCCTGCCAGCCCAGGGCACGGGCCAGGAGAGCAGCCCTGCCCGCAGCCCCTTCCCCTGCCCAGGGGCACCCACCCACTCACCTACACAGCGCTGCTCCCTCCCAGCTCCCGCACCGCGCCCCGGCTGCCGGGCACGCACAGCCGCTCCCCTGCAAAGCTCCTTTCCATGGGCCAGCTGCGCCCCACGGGGGTCCATGAGCTCCTGCCCCACCCCGGGAGAAAGGACGGCAGCCCTTTCACCCGCGCCCTGCCCGGAGCCCCGCGGGCACCGCGCCCTGCCCCGATGGTGTTGGGCAGCCCGGGGAGCAGCAGCTCCCAGCCGCGCTCTGCTCCGCACCTGAGCCCAGCACCGAGCAGCAGCCAGGGGCCAGTCCCAGGGACAGGAGCCAACCCCAGGGACGGCTCCCAGCCCGGCCTCGCCCGCCCCAGGCTCTGCTCAGTGCCCGGAGGCACCGCCGTGCGCTCCGCCAGCCCTTCGGAAGCAGCGCAGCTTCCCCCGGGCTGCCCAACAGTGCTACAGGGTCCAAATGACTGCAGGGGAAGGGGGGGAGACACTGTTTTAACCTCAGCAAATTGATGAATTAATATTTTATATTGCATCTACATCTTCTGTAAATGGATGCACCGAGGTGATAAAGCAGGCAGACAGGCAGAAAAAAATCTTTCGCAAAATCTGGACGGCAAAATAAGTTCCTCAAGGCAAATTTAATTAATATTAATTAAAGCGAATGCCAAAGAATGTTGGGGGCAGGGAGATTGGCATAGTGGATTGTCACCTCTAAAGAGAACAGAAAACTATTGCTTGGTTCAACACACATGGCAGAAGAATTTTATTCAAATTGATTAACCAGTATCTTCCAAGTATCTCAAGGTTTGTATCTCCAACCACTTAAGTGAATAGGATTTTTGACATCGATCGCAGTAACCACAGGAATCTGCTTTACAGATTTGCCCACTGCATAACTATAAAACACTGTAGTTTTCAACATTCTTTTACTTGACCAGACATTCTCCATGTGACATTTTCCACTTACTCTTGGAGAGAAAATATCTAAAAATTCTCAACAAAGACAATACAGGACTTCCTAGTACGAACCCTGTCAGCTGAAAATCTCCCTGTAAAATCTTAATACAGTCAATGAAAAATTAGTACTGAGGGGGATTTTAAGGGATGGGAAAAAACATTTCCCTGCCCCAAGGAAGGATTAACTGCTTCTTGATATTGCTGGCAGATGCTTCTTTCATTTGTCCTTTCAAAGAACCCATGGCAGAAATGCCTTATTTCCACATTCAATACCTGCTTTTTCACCAAATGTTAGTTTTTCTCCTACCTACCAGAAATCTGGTTTGCCACCTTAATTTTGCCTTATCTATTGAACAATTCAGGTTATTCCTTTCCTTTCCATAGTGGCCTGTTTCTTGTTCTGGGTGAAGGAGTTGTGGCTGTCTCTTCCCCTGACACACTTCTAACACAAGCAAACAATGCCTGTTGTGCAGAGCATCCATTGCACAGGGCATTGATGCCCAAAAAGCAGAGGGCATCAAGATGGAGACAACTTTTTAGATTTTTGTTACAAGGCAAAAATAACTAAAAATAATTTTCTGAATACCTCTAAGTAATGACATTACATTTCATATACCCTAGTGAGCACTCCTGTATTTAGATGCTAAATGCAGCAATCTTGGATTCCAAGCACTCGGCCTCATGCACAGGGAACACTTTTGCCTTTGCTGTCATTATTCTTCCAGCCTGATTTGTATGGTGCTACTGAGCAGCAAAGCATGGCCAAGAATTGGTTTGGCTTCAGAGTGAGAAATTAGAGAATAAATACATGGAGAATGAAATCTAAAAATAGAAAGCATCTTCTAGAACAAGAAGATAAAAAGGGGTTGTACATGGCCTATGTTACAAGACAGAGATGCAAAAAGAAATACCTAAACAACTGAAGGACAAGATGGATGAGGTAGCATAATATATGATAGCAAGCAGAACAATTATTTTGCTATTTTTTTCCAGTCCAGGTCAAAGAGAAAAATGCAGGTATTATCCCCTGTTCCTTTCATATCATGCAGCTAACAAGTGCTATTATGATATTGCATTACAGCCTACCCCACCACCCCTGAATAAAGAAATGTATATATTACTGTCAGCTACGAATTTCAAAGCTTTCAATTCCTGAAACACAAATCCATTTGGGAAAAAAAAAAAAAAAGTGATCCTGCAGAGTAATAAGTATTAAAATTCTTTGTTCCATATGTGCTTACATCGATCTCCTCTAGTTTACCTCCAGAGATTTTAAGAAACAGTATTTCACCACGTAGACTTCCAAGCTCAGGATGCATGCTGGTAGGAATCTATGCCTACCCTTAGGACTTCCTTGAGAGAGATTCCCAAGATTGATGTAGACACCTTCCAAAGTAGAAACATAATGGAATAAATGATAAATGAGAACTATTATATAACTATACCAACCCTTGGAATATAAATTGTGGATTTGGCTATGGATCTGATACTCTTTCCTCTCAAATGCAATCCTAGTTTGCAAACATTTTTTGCAGACTCCACCCTGTACTTCAGGTGTAGTTCATGCTGAAGGAGGGGTTCACAGGGAAAATGTGTCATTATTGCAGTCAGCCATCCTGCAGTAAACCATTCCCCTCCCACACCAGCCATCCCTATTCACTTCGATTCAGCATAAACTATTAACCTCAGAACAAACCTGTACCACTGTGATAGTCTTTTCATAGGTTTTGTAACATGTGATCTGTTCTGTGCACGACTGAAGGAGCAGGACCAAGCAGAGCCTGCACATTCACTGTTCACTCACTCACAAGGTCACTTTCTTGCATTCTCAGCATGGCAACTGTATGTTCATTTATGAAAACTGCACCACCAGTGATGGTGCAGCATGAATTAAAGTATATTTCCATTCAAGGTTCAGTGGACAATTAACAATCCTGCAGCAACACTATAGTTCAGAAATTCTCAGTTTCAAACACCTCGAACCATCTGTGTTCAGAAATATTAGAGCTTTGGTGTTAAAAGTGCTTTTATCAGTAGTTAGTTAATCCCATGATAAATCTGAGCAGTGAATTTAACAGTTTAGAAACAGAGTCAAAAGAAGCAATGTATAATTTTTGTTTCAACACATTTTTCTAATTGCTAATTGGACCTTCCTGGACCATGAAGATAATTAGGTTATTTTTTCCTCTCATTTTGTGATATCTCAACTTTTGCATACACTGTGCCTGGGAGAACACAATGTTCCAGCTGAGGGAAAAAAACATTGAAAGATGGTAATTAGAGAAAATAGCAATGCAGAGTTGTGACCCACATCACGAACATTAACAAGTACTCAGGAAAGAGATCCCACTAGGAGCAACCAGTTAATGATTGTATGAGAAGTGCCTTAAGTTATTCTGCTTGAAAAGGTGCAAGCTACTGAGCAGAGTAAAGTGCTTGCTGGCAAACTGAAAATAGGATTTGCAGACAGGCCCCCAACCAAACCTCACATCAAGTTTGACATTTACAATTTAATACGTTTGCACATTGAGAGCATACAGAGGAGAAAAGCTGTTTCAGATACAGACAGCATGTCTGGTTTAGAAGGTGAAAAAGCTCTAATTTCTTGTTTCCACAGAGTGAGGAAATTACATTTCATTATGTGAGTGAGGTAACAATATCTTTATATTTTTAAGGTGTCTGTATATGTTTTAGGATATGCGTATATATATTTCAAGAGATATGAAAGTGTTCCTTGACAGTTTGAGTATTGGGAGGCTGTTTATTCATGACTCTTCTTTAGTTTATGAGTATTTTACCATCTTTCACATCTTTCTGTAAATTTATTCCATGAAACTGAAATGAGAAGAATTATATAGTTTTGTCTGTTTAGTAGTGGCCCTTAACTTCAGAATATTTAGCTTTAGCTATCTCATACCCACACACATTAATCTCAAAACCTTGTTCAAATGATGATGCCCAATGGCATCCTAAAGAGTAGCCAGACCTTAGCAGAAACACCTCCAGGTATTTTGTCCATATAAAAGTCAGGCAGCAATTAATTCTCTTTTTTTCCTCTTCTTTTCTCAGGATCAGCCAGCTGAAATGCTGACAGACAGCACTACATCTCCCCCACCCAAGGCTGGTTGAGGAAGAGGAGAGAGGTGCACTCACATAATTTCACATCAAAAGGCTGCCTTCAGCATAAGGATCTGGCTGAGTATATCCCACATCAGAGGCAGGCCTGAATTCAGGCAAAGAAAATGACCAGCAAACATTATATTCAGTGCTCCAACATAACACACCTGATTTTACCTTCTGAAACTTCTTTATGCAGATTTCAGGAAAAACTCCTACAAGTATTTTATTCACCCATTAGGGTAGAATAAGCTGGACATATAACTGCTAAGAGAGAAAGTGGGTTGTAAAATGAATATGCTTCTAAAAATTATTTTAAAAGCAACAAAGACGTTTCATAGTCTTCACAAAGGAAATGCATCATAGGAACAACAATTTATAGGCTAAAAAGAAATTAAAACTCAGTTACCTGAGTCACACATTTATGATCTTACATGACACTGAAACACTAATTGGGAGACAAATGTGACAATTGAATACAACTTAGAAGAAATGCCTTGATAATTAAGTAATTGCATAATTTTATTTGCAGTCTGTCACAAACAGTGATATGAAATTTATTTCACATTTTTCCTAAGTAGCTTACTATAACATTTATAATCCCTTTAACCTGAATTAGTCCGTATCCATAGAGATAAAAGAAAAAAAAGAACAATATGGAAACATATTAAAGATTCCATTCAGCTTTCCCTGAAGGCTTCCAAGCAGTTTCAATTATAGCTGTGTCAAACTTAACACTCTAATGGTCCCCATACACGCTGTTTCATATATTTATTCTCCGTGAAATTACTGGGAGAAAATAAGGACCAAAGTGAAAAGTTCCTAGCAAAGCATGACTGAAGGGAAGCTTTAGATAAATTATACATCAATTACTATTCTATTATTGTAGCTATACTGATACAAGATGTTCATGTGTCTAAGTCAAACCCTCTCCTTGCTGCACTAAGTTGCACAGGTGCTCCAAGGTGTCACCAGGTAAAAGACAGATAGCTGTGGGATTTTCAGTTGTGCTTTAATTCTCCCAGTGAGAGGTTTTGTTAAATTTACTAATTTCCTTTCATTTTTAGGTACCTCAATATTTATAAGGATTGCATATGGCCCCAGCTTCAGCTGATTTTTGGTTTAAGCCAAATCCATGTACTATTTCTAGTGTTTGGTTTTAGCCCTTCAGAGATGCTGTTTAACAGCAAAGGGTATTTGGTAGAGGCTTTATGTCCAGAACACGGGGTGAAAAGACAGATAAACCTACTGGAAGACACTTAGGAGATGACAGGGGAAGAATTTCAGTGTATTTTGATAAGGCTGTGGAAAATCCATAGGCTAAGAGCAAGCTTAATTAGCAGGAAGACATGCTAATTAAGCAGCCACTAATATGCAGCTAATATGCAGCCACTAGAATTAGAACAATATATGCACAGTTAATTATTTAATATTTACATCGGTCAGGTACATAATGTACAGGCTTGGTGCTGACTTCACTGATGTTTGAATAAAAGTTTAGAATTTTGGGGGTTCATAGGTCAGAGCAATTAACTTAGAAACAGGAAGTATTTGGTGCAGGCTTACAGGGTGTTTAACTTCAGGGAGAGACACCTCAAACAGGTGGATGCTGTGAAAACATCACAGAGAATATTTGACAGTGAGGAAACTTGTTTTTATCAGCTTAATAATATGCCTTGCTGACTATATCAAAATAGGGGAAAAAAAGTCTGTTTTCATGTCAAATTATGATCCAGTTCTCGTCAACAGATTAGCAATTAGGCTAGAGAAGCATATTGATATTCACATTTTGTGGAACTAAAATGCACTATATTTGTCAGCTTCAGTGCTTTAAAATAAATATTGACAAGAAAATATGGGAAAAAATTATTTGTTATCCCATCTGCCACTCAAAATGTCAAGTCTGAGCAATGCCATTTTCCAGTCCTTCCTCATATGTGATCATCAGATATTGTTTATCTTTTCTTTGTGATGGCATTACAAAAGAACAGTCAAAACTACAAAGGTCAAGTTGTTCCTTCTGGTTTGTCAAGTTGTATAATCCTCCTTCAGTGGACTGAGATTTTGGGAGAGATGTGGATGACAGCAGTTTTAAGAAAACTGAAAACCAGTTCTGACATTGAAAATCTTTCGGTGAAAACAAAATTTATTGATCATGGGACAACAAAGGAAGTCACGTTATAAAAACTCTTAAGGATTTGTAATGGTACATTTGTCATCTTATGTTCCTCACAGCCACTGAGGATGAGTATGGCTATAGGGACCCCTTAGGCACATTAACAGAAGGGCTGAATTCAATTTAAACACTGTCTATCAATTTCCCTGCTTTGAGAAATGGCCCTTTTATGCTTCCATGGGAATAGAACTTCACATTAGTTCAAATGATATCTAATGGTGGTTTGGAGCCCAAGGTTAAAGTTTCAGTCCCTGTATAATGACTGCATATGGTCCATCCAATGATTGGGGTGTGATTATAGTCCATACATGGTGGGATAATGTTTTAGAGACTCTATAGAGTTGGTATTTGGATTAATTAAAGGATGATACTATTTTTCTGTATGAACAAATCTGACTGAGCTCTTTGGAGGAAGGAATTGCAAAGGAAGCTGGTTTAAATTTACTTTCAAACTGCACCATTTGGGAGACTGCTTCTGAAAAACTGCTTACATATGTGATATGTGATATAAAGCTTAACAGAGGACCTTGGCCCAAGAATATCCTTCTCTTCAGATTTCTTATTTATCCATTTGGATTAAGAAAATTCTGTGCTTGAGAGATTTTAAATTTGTAACCAAATTTTATTTATTAGAAACAGCTTACAACTTGGAGCGGTATGGACAGATGCCACTGACTTGGAAAAGTTACCTATAACTGTCCCACAAATTCAGGATTTGGGTATAGATTACACAACTCTAAGTTGTCCATATTGCTGTATTTTGAGGGTAAATACACATATATCTGCGAAACAGCATTATGAGATCAAGTTATTGCTAGCAGCATATACATTTACTGACAAAAGAGTATGACTTCTGCAGGCTCAGCCTCACACACCCATTTGCAGATGTTAATGAGGTGGAAAATTAAAAAAGACAACAGTATGTGGTATTTGCTAATTCCAACTGCTAAAATAACTTACTTTACATGCCTAGATCTAAAATTTTCTTAGCCAGAGATCACCATGCTCCAGATTTAAATCACAGAAAGTGTGGAAGTGTAAATTATTGAAATTTGTTTTCACTTCAGGCTGTTTGGCTCATCTGTGAAGATGTACAAGTTAATTATTTTTATTCTATTAGAACAATATCACTAATGAGATGTGAGCAGAAGGGAGAAGAAGCATGCAGCTGAAGTTATTGTCAGAGTCTCTGCTGGTAGTGCTATTTCATATGCTCCTGAGAATAGAATAACAAGTAGATCCATAAAATTTAAGAAGTCAAATTACATTTTTTCTCAGCTCACTTCACATAACAAATAACTTGTCCACAACAAAGTCCAAAACTACATGTCAGAAAAAGCAGCAGGCTTGTGTTGAATAAGTACCTGCAGCAAAAGAAATTTAATATTTTTTTAAAAAGCATATTTGTATTTCAGTACTATAAACACTTCTCAATCAATTTATAGAGTTGGGGCCTTGGCCGAGCAGTCATTGGCTTAGTACAAAGAGATGTGCATTTCATCCCCATTGGCCAGTGGCTGGGTAACAAGACACATTTTCTTTCCTCAGATGGGTCTCAGAGCCTAATAAACCCTTACTTCATCGTGTGGACAGTGGCAGACACAGTCCTCACCACCATTCTCAGAAGCACACATTGCTGGAAGAGTCCTTGGTGCCACAGTGCCCACACAGTGCCACAGCTTCTGCTCTCCAGTCTTGAGCACAACACAGAACCCTGCAAAGTCAAGGACAGGACTTTTACCAATCCTCATGGGCTCAGCTGCTTCCTGGCTTGACTCACAAGATTTATGGTTGTGTCTGACCCTGGCAATAGTCTCATCTTTGTTGGTGACTGACACAAGACAAAAGAAGATTTTGTTCTTTTTAATTCGCATCTTTGCTTCCAAATGTGTACACAGGCCTCAGTGTTTGAACAGAGCTCCTCTTGATTTAGACACTGAGAGCAGAACTGAAGGGACTAAAATGGTTCAAAAATATTGCATTCACCCTTCAAATATATCTTTAAATTTTTTTCTTTTAAAACCCTGAAAGATTAAGACTGAAAAAGTGCATGTGACATTTTTCATTGACTTTGTAGTCTTTCCAAGTCCCACTGATATGGTATAACTTTAATGACACAGTTACTATTTTTTGCCTTTCAAGAAATCATGATCTCAATGGAAGTGACAGTAAGAGATGCTCCCACTGAAACTGTGTCTCAGGAGATAGAGCTTTATTGGAAGAAATTCAATACGCTTTTGACACAATGAAAACACTATTAGCAATAACTAAAATATATTTGTAAAAGCAGTTTCTTTTCAACAGCAAAATCCTTGGTATTTACGCTGTTAAAGAAAGAAAGGATCTCTGTGGAGCTTTGCAGTGGCATTGTGCTCCCCTCCCTGAAGCCCTGCAGATGCAGTGTGACTCTAATGGCACAGCTATTTTTTGTCTTCTAAGAAAGCTTGAGCTCAGTGGAAGCGACACTAAGAGAAATGCTCCCACTGAAATAATGTCTTTGGGGATATTGTTTCAGTGGGATATTTGGAATTTCATGGAATTGATTTACCTATGGCACAGTGAAAACACCAGTAACTTGACAGTAACTTGAGCATATTCATGGCAGTGGCTAGTTTTCAAATGCAAAATCCTTAATAGCTGAGACTTCAAAGGACAGCCAACACCACAGCTAGAGCAGAGCCTCAGTGCATTTTGCAAAGATGAGAACAAACAAACAGCTCTACCATCAGTAAGCATGCATTATATTTTGAAGGAAAAGCTAATAAATTTCCCAAATTCAACATAGCAGAACAAAAATTTCATTCCATGCTTAGTCTCTGTACCTAAACTCTTAGTGGTAGGAAAGATCTCCCTAAACTGCCTCTCATAAAATGATAGTGTGTCTCCTCCAATTACAAAAAAGAGAAAGACAAAAGTGACTCCAAAACACAAATCTGAGATATGAGGTGGCTGCAAAGAAAAAAAAAAAATCCAACCATCAGTCACCCAGTCTAGCATCAAGTTCACATTCTGTGCTCTTAACCTTCTATCCTAAAGATAACTTCACCTCACAGGGTGGACAAGATGGGCAGTACCAAGCATTTTTTTGTGTCCTGTCCACAGAAGCTACAGCAACACTGTGATTATGGATCCTGCTTCCTACACATGAAATATTTGAAATTTGCAGCAGCAAGAAGATAATTATCTTTATTGCATGGGCATTAATGGAAATTTCTGCCACAAACTCTTGACAGTAAATGATAATCCTGGGAAAAAGAAAAGAAAAGCAAAAAACTCCAACCAAAAACAAAGAAAAAACCCACATGCCCCCCAAGAAACTGGAACAACAGTCAAGCAGACATTCTTTCCCCTAACAGATCTAAAAAATATGGAATCATTTGATGAAGCTTAAACACCACTTTGGACCAGTGTCCAATACAATAATGTGACTGGGAATAAGCTCAATTTCAATCTGAAATTTTGCAATTCAAAAGCAACTGAAAGACACATATTATGCTGGAATTATTAGGCAAAATTCCATTGTTATGGTTACCTTCTGCTCTCATTTTATGACATCTGGCTTCATTGAAATGTTACCAACGCACCTTTCTTGCAAAAAAGAAAATCTTTCTATAGTACCAGCCTTTGGTCATATCTGCCTGATTTTTTTATGCAATATACCCTCAGTGATTCCATGTTTTCTGTGGCAGTATGGTTTACAAGAACAAGCAATGGAACCAAACTGAAATGCTGCAGGTTACAAAGCTTTTACTTTTTAAAATTATTAATGGAACCAATCCTACTGCAATAACAATAATAAAACAAAACTAGCATGAGTGGAGAACTTGTAAATACTGTCATTGCTGATACACAAAAGATGACTCAGAAAATGAAATCTTAATCTCCTCAGATAAATGGGATCTTACTTGCTGACTTTTATGTGCATGGTGTTTCATGCAAAAAGCAATAAATGTGTATTTTCTTGAGAGTGTGAGAATGACAGCAGTAAAATGTTCTCAGTGGAATCTCTTCTGGGCAGTTACAACCCAAATAGAAGGAGCAAGAAAATGAACCAGTAACAAGTCTGTAGATATTGTTACCACTCTGCTGTCTTCCATATTAATTGAAGAGGATTAGAATTCTCCTATGTTCTAACCTACAGTAATTCATTCACACTATTTGTTTTCAATTAAACAAATATAAAGAGAAAAAAAGAGAGAGAGGAAGAACATTTGAGGTGCCAATCACGAAAAGTAATAAAATGCCTTTTTTTAACCCTTCTGCATCCACTTAGGTGCAGCTCTGAGAGGAACAGATATGATGCTACATAAAGCCTTTTGATCCCCTAAACTCTAAGACCAGGAAGACTCTGGGGTAACTGTGGGTGTTGGCATCCAAGTGCTGTGCCCTCAGCCCGAGTGCCCACAGTGCTGGTGAGGGCCACAGGGCTGCTCCTGTTAACAAGGAACTCCCTGCACTCCCTCCTGTGCTGCCACATCCCATCCTGCCTTCTGACACGCTGATTTCTAGGGTGTTAATCATAATATTCATATTTGTCCATGTGTAAAATTCCTCAGGGTCACGTTTTCAAAAAGGCCTCAGGCTGATTGCTAACGTTTCAGCAGCAGATCTCTGAAGCTCTGCACACACAAAATTCCTTCTGTATTTGCACAGATCGAGAGATCTTGCATCAGTCCAGCAGCAGAGGAGCTCTCTGAGCTGTGAGCTCCAGCAGCACCAGTTGTTTGTAGTTCACAAAGGAGCTGTGTCATAGTCTCTGCTGTTGAACCCTGCCTTGGAATTTATTGTCCTCTAATTTTTCATGCAGAAGCTTAACAGTGAAACCATCAGTACAGAGTGCTGAAAAGGCAGATTGCAGCAGCACTAGAACAAAGATGATTTTGTTTTTGTGTTTCTCTTTCCTCATCTTCCAATTGTATTCCAGCCTTTCCACTTATTTTCTTTACAATTTTTTTTTTTTTTTTACATTTAATAAAATGCACCTTTACATTTACGTTTTAAAATTTGTGTATGCTCCAATTATTTATTAACAAAAAACAGAGTCCTTGGAAGGATCTCTAATGAACAGGTTTTTGGTAATAATTTTTTCAATGTTTTACCTTGTTCTTATTTTATGTTAAAAATACACTTGTTCAAAAGAGAAATCTGGATTTCCAAAATAAATAACTGTATTTTGACAGAAAAATGAAAAGAAGAAATAACAAACAAATGTTTCTTGCATTACTCTAGAGAAGTGTCGATTTAAAGCCCAGATAACATGATAGTCACCAAGTGATACCTTGTCTGCTGGTCATCAAACTAAACTCTCAAGATGCCTCTTTGGATTCAGGCTAAAATCATGTGTTCAGAGAGCAAGAAAGCACACTGTGTTTTGTGCTTCAAATGTGCTGGGCTCCCTCCTAAGCCTCCGCAGGGTGCAAAATGCAATTGCAAGCAAGAAATTGTCCCATGGTAAGGCTTCTCTTTCAGTGTGTACTCAAATATTTCCTCATTTTTATCTAGCTCTAGATTTAAACTTTTTTTATACCATAATTTTTAACCAGTTATTTTTAAAAGAAGTTATTTTAATCATAAAATGTGCTACTTTACAAGCTGGACTAAGAGAAATAATCTTCCAATTCATTCATTCATTCAGATTCACAAATGCTTTTGGATTAAGAGGGAGTGTTGCCTCCCAAGGGACAGCTCATTGTTGCCCCAAGGCAAGTATTGGTCCCCCATGGGCATAACCAAACCAATAATTTAGTGTTTAGTAGCTGTTGAACCTAAGCAGGGACATTGTGTCATTCAGACTGTAAATAAAACAGAAATACCATTTGCCATCCCAACAGAAAGAATGGAGCAGGAAATGTGAGTTCCTGTGAGCAACACTCTCAGGAGTGCAGGTGGAGCTGAATTTTGTCCCTCCTCTGCCAGAGGGCCCAGACTCCAGCAGATTTTTGGAGCTACTGGGTCCCTTCCCGCAGTGCCAGGCCAAGAGTTAGTGTGTGAAGGGTTTGATCCTAACTGAGACTGTGAAAAGCAACCTCAGCCAGCCTTCTGTAAAACACCAGGCACCTGTGTCTCACGGTGGCACACAATGAAATGAACAGCATGGAAATCTGCATATAAATTCATAGCAAATTCACAGAGTCCAACTTTCTTATTTAATTATTTCCGCAAATATTGGATCCGTGTTCAGTTTGCAATTACACTGTAAGTTTTACCAATGGGTCTGCTCTCCTGCGAGGTGACAGTCCCTGAACAAGATGTGAATTGGAGTGGTGCTGTCTCCTGTTACATACAATATTTCCTAGTCTCACTACACACCAGTGATACTTTACAGACAGGTTCCTACACTGTGTGTGAGTAGCATGTCTGAACACAGAGGTGTTTGCACAATAGGCTCTCAGTTTGTGATGGCACCTACATGCATTGCTTTGGTATCATCAATGAGGACAGCATCCACGGGTAATATAGCATAGTAAATCCACAGAAAGCTTGAAAAGTCATGTATAAGCAGCCCTGATTCAGCACTACTTCAAACAGAAATAGAATACCAATTAGCACAGCAGAGGGATGCAACACAACCAACGCTTGAGTCAAAAATATCACAGAAAACTCCCACTTCTTCACTTTATAAAACACTCTTTGTTTCCATCAGCAGCTTCTCCCCTCCTTCAGTGTTCATAAAATACTGAATTGAGACAGAAGAGAGAAGCTTTAATTGACTATGAGGGAAAAAAAACTGTACATATAAAAAAAGCATTTAGATCTTTCACAAATGATTATGAATTATAGTAGATTTAAAGGAAATTATCAGTAATGAAGCAGACAAAATGTAATGAAGCAGTAGTTTTAAGTCACTAGTTCTAAGAAGGACCAAATCTTGATTTTTGTGCTTAGTGTAACAGATAAAATATCCTTTGCTTGCCACAGGCTGGAGTTGTAGGAAGTGCTACAAAGTGGGACTGAGTGTCAGAGTCTATTATTAAACAGACTAATACCTCATTCTGCACAGCATTCAGCAATTTTTGAATTTTAAATATAATCTTACATATTTGTTGTACTGAGGTATCTGCAGAGTTGTAATAAAATTAGCAGAACTGATAGTCAAGTAAAGAATTATTTTCTTGTTGCACTCAGAAGTACCAGAAAATGGCCGAGAAACAACCCATGCTAAATAAAGGCATTTCTTTCCCCAAACAAACATAGTTTGGAAAAATCTTTGTTCGTTATTAGTGATAGAGAAGAAAGTCACAAAGGCCTGGTAGAAACAAATTGAAAAATATTTGGCTTTTCTCCTCTGCACTCTATGCCAGCCACTTGCACCATCTACAAGGCTGTCCCTATAAAATTTCCAGCTACTTCTTCTGCTAGCAGAGATGCACAGTGTGGAGCTTATCCACATCAAACAGCCTCCCCCAGAGCTCACCAGTCACTCATTTTAATGTGTTTGTGTCTTTCTAATCAGCTTGGTCGATCTCTGGGTTTTTGCATCTCACATGTATATCTACACATTATACTGCTGGTGGTTTATTGAATTTATGAAATTTCTTTACCCTGGTGGACCAGCCAATGAATTTTCTACTGATAATTTAGCTGTGGTAAATAAGATTCATCCATCATTTCCTTATTTATCTCTGGAAGCGAAAGCAATAGTCACAGAGTCTTTGAAAAAAGGTTTGTGAGCTGACCCTGTGTCTTCAATGAAAACTAATCATGAATTGATAATAATGGGATTTTTCTTAGGAGTATGAGACCTGTCAAAGTACAGGCTGGGAAGGAAGTTCCATTAAGCTGCTTGGCAATGATGCAATATTTGTTGACCTCATTGTTTCACCTTCAGGAGTTATAAATCAATTGCACATGCCCAGATTCATGTAAAAAGTTAAAATCTTTCTCTTCCATGAAATATTATTCAAAGTATTTTGTTATGTGTTTTCATAAATTATTTAACAATTTGATTTATATGAATTCTTATTATCAAACCATGAGGAATTACCATTTCGTGTTCTTTGCATTACAGTCTGTCCAACTGCATAATGAAAAGGTAAATCTAGAAATAAACAAATTGTTGTTCCCATCCTCCACAAAAAATAATATCCAGATCCAAATACATGCTATTTTACCTGATTGCAAAAAAACCCTGTAGTTTAAAAAATTTCCTCTGACATTTTTCATTACTAGTTTTCACCAGGCATATTGGGTTTCTATTTTACATACAGATAAATGTTCACCCCTTTGCCAGCAATGAAAAATATCTCCAAAATAATACAAAATGAATCCTCAATGGTACCTTCATGAATCACATGAAACTGTGTGCATAGAACAATATTTTCTGGGATGTCAGAATCTCATTTTGAATGCAAGGCACTGAAGCAGACTCTGTCTCACTCCAGCATGAGACTGATCCTTCAGAAGAACCCCAGCCCTAAACAAGGCAACTACCAAGAATACAAATATTTTTCTGCTCTATCTTTACAACAACCAAAAAAAAGTAAAATTTTGAGCTTGAAAAGCCTCAAACAAAGCAAGAGTCACAATAATATTTTGTAATCTTTTGCACAGTGATTCACTGAAAGGTCTATAAAACAGTTGCTCGTGAGAGACATAAATAATGGTAAATGAAACAGGTACTTTTTGGGGGCAACACCAACACAACCTCCCTGCCTTGGGGACTGACCTACCCAGACTTCATGTTCCAGGTTAATCAGAAAACCTGGAGGTACAGGAATGTAGAATTTGGACAGTGCTTGGATTCCAAACCTTCCTAGTACTGAAGGCAGTAATGTCTTAAGATCCTGGTTTAGAGCCAACACAATTTATGTAGTCTGTCTTGAGATCAGACTTGTTGATTTAACCATACTGTTACTGAACTGGTCCAGAACTGATTGATTCCTATAGATTCCAGTGTGAGATATATATTTATTAATCAATAAATTTATTAATCAATCCAGAGCTTTGCCTTGGTCAGACATTGTCTTTTCTCTTAAGCAGTTTCTCCTCCTTGGTGTTTCTCCTCTTCACTCTTATCCCTTTATATTCAGTTTAATTACATTAATTTTAAATAAATGAAGATGATTTATTAAATCCCATTAAAAGGAGCAAATATATCCTCTCTCATCTCTCCTTTTTTTATTGTGTTAAACTAAACAAAACTTTGCTAGTCCCACTCACTTTTTTCACTCACTTCTCAAACTTGAAATCTTTTCCTGAATGTTAATTTTCCTTCTTTTTGAAGGACCAAAAACCTAAATTTTGCAGATAAAAAAGACCATTACTTACACAACAGTTCCACTGCTTTTTGTATCCACACTTGTCAGAAGTCAGAGTCCACAGCTGTGGGAGCTTCACTGGGAGTTTGTAAAAAGGTGCACTTTTAATACAGCAACATTTACAGTACTGAGCATTAGAGAAAAGGAAGCTAGAAGTGGAATGAGTGAGACCTGCAATTTGGTCACTGTCTGAGGAGATCTTGTTACAAACAAAGCATCAAAAGACTATTTATGTTCAAGTAAACATTTCAAACAAGAGGTGCAACTGTTTCCTAAAAATATTTTGTAGAGAAATGTCTTATCCCTTGGTTCTCCTTGCTTTGCAATCACCTTTTCCTTCAATCTGCAGCGTGACAAATATGTACGAGCACACATGTAAGTGCTTATATTTGTCATTGTCTGTGGGCTTTCAGAAAATGCTTTTGCTTAATGCAAGCATTGCATCTCTGTGTAAAGGCAAGGCACTGTTCAGGGCTGAGCATTCTGCTGCATTATCTGTATTTTGGATTTTATTCAGAATCACTATCTGTATTTTCCAGTTTGTTTTTTTTTTCTCCCAGCATTGCAAGCATTTCCAATTCTTTGTTTTGCAAACTAAGCCCACTGAGTCATTATATCATCTTTCTCCAAAACGTCTATATTCTCCTACTTTCAACAACCTTTTTTCTCCTAAGCCAGATTCTGCAGCAGTCTCGTAATTATTTTTGGTGTTCTGATCCCTGATACAATCTGTCCTCAAATTTCATGAATCTGAAAGATACTAATCCAGCCTCACTAACTCCTATAGAACTGCTTTGGGTTTTATTTTGACAATGCAGCACTCTTTAAGTCTCTAAAGTACAGTCTGATTTGTTTTGTTCTGTAAGCTGCAAAAAAATCTAAGGTGTTACTGAGCTCAATATTTTAAAACAATACCGAAAATGTATTGTTCTCTTCAGCTAAATCTACTTCTTTGAACCCTTTCAAATTATCTGCACTACACAGAATTGCAATGGAATTTACAATCACGCTTCTTTTTGGTAACATTTTTGTTAATGTTTATTTTTTTACTAAGGGGATTTTTTGGGGTTTTTTTCTGCCTCCAACTGCTTCATTTCAAGTGCTATGAGGTCTTCACACACAAAACTAACCAAAGAAGAGTTAGGAATTTTGACACAAAGTGGAGGAGACTGGTTAATACTACAGCTGCCGTGCTGGATGTTAGAGGAAGAAGCTTGATAGAGGAGGAGGAGGAGATGGGCACAGGTTCAGTTCAGCATCGCTGCACCACTGTTCCAGTCCTCCAGCCCTACTGTCTGCTCCCAGACAGCTGAGGGAGGACCTCTGCCACTTCCCACACATCCCCACCACTCTGTGCATGTTCCCAGTGGAAAATGTACATACTTCTGGAATAGTTCTAGCCTCTGTGATGTGTGGCTATGTGCAGCACAAAGGCTCAGGGAACACGGAAGGCTACAGGGAATATTTTAGAGGCCATTTACTGTCTGCTAAAGTGAAAAAGCTCTGGAAGTGGGAGGCCAGATGACAGCCACCATAGTGCACAATTTCTTTCTCTGTAGAGCCCAAAGAAAAGAAATATTTCAAAAAAATAAAATAAAGCTATTTTCTTAGGTTAGCTGCAAAGCCAGAGCAGCAAGGTATTCCACATATCAATGCACAAGGTATCCCATCGAGTCAGTGCCTCTGCTAGAAAAATTCAGCACAAATAACACCACAGTGGATATGTATCTCTGCTGAAGGAATCTCCAGGTGCACTCAACACCTTGCCCAGGCTGCACCCTCTGAAGCTCTGATAGTTACCATGGCAGCCATTCAAAGAGATGTTGCAGGACCCAGAAAGGTAACCTGAGAGCTCATCTCTGACAGACTTCATTCAGCACAATGGTGAGGAAAGAGCCTGCCCCTGGCAGTAATTAATGAACATCAGAATCTAGCAACTGTCTGCTGCTTGCAATACAAATCTGAATTCGAGGCTTCAGAAAAGATTGAAATTCCTGAAGGCTGACATTCCTAATATAGTGAAATTGAAACACATCACTACTGTGATGGGCCAAACACAGGTAGAAACATGAGGGTGAGGAGGTTGCATCTTGGAAGACCTCTTCAAAGACTATAAGTGCCCAGCCTTAGAAACACAACTGCTCTGAACTTCTGTATCTTCTGAGCCAAACGATTCTGACATCAGCATAAAGATCCAAATGTCATGTTTGAATGAACTGCTTGAAAGTCACACACACCTTTCACTCTCCACTCTCAGAAATTCCTCCCTTCCATCTTTACTATTAATTATAGTAGATTCATCAGTTAACCTCAGGCAGAACGTCACTAATCCACAACTAAATATGATACAATAAGGTAGCCACTGTGTCTCAGCATCTTCCTTTCTTGTCCCTGAGTTAAAAACTTTATTAAATATTAATGAAGTTTCTTGAAACTGCTCCTGCAATGAGGCCTTTTGAAAGGAAACACACATCTGATAATGTGTTTCACTTCAAGTATTTACGAGTGTCTTCTGCTTCTGTTGTTGAGAATCAGTTAAATAACTGCAACTTGGGCCACAGCTTTCCTCATGTAAGCTATGGCTGATTGCAGCAAAGTATCTGAATATGCAGCACTGGCATAGTTCTTTCAATTAATTAAATGTATAGGTAAATTTATATCAGAGAAGTAATTAATTAGACGAAAAGAAAACAACACAAAAATAAGCCTCAGTTACAACTCTGCATACAATTTTATTATTTTCTTCCAACTTATCCCAACTTTTTGCCCCTTTTCCTTGAGCTCTGTCCTCTCCCCTGCTTTGGTGAGCAGATGTGCAGACCTTAGACTTAGCTTATAAAAGTACTTTCAGAATACAGACATCAAGCCTTTTCCAACTCAGTAAATTGTGCTTAAAATTAACTTTCTGATCATTTCTTCAAAGGGGTTCTTGTGGCTTCAATATCACCAGGCTCTAGGTCTTCAAATGCACTTGAAAGATCTGCACACTTCTAAAGCTCTCCAGAGCATTTTATCCTATTGCCATCCTTTTCACTCTTTAAATTTTTATATTTATAGCTATGTTTAACTATGAATAATCTAGTAAATACCTTGAAATCCCTTGCCTTTATTTAATGTTAATCAAAGTTATCATCAAAATAAGTTACAATAGTTAAAATGATTTAGAGAACCTTAGGCATCAAAACAGTTTAAATAAATTGACACAGCACTCAGAAATATGCTAGACTGATGAATTATTTCTAATCCATTAATATTGCAAACTCCTTTTACCATTTCAAGGCTATTTTTATGTGGATTCAGGGCTTATATTCTAATGTTATTTATTTGAAATACCAAATAGAGGCAAACACTCAGCTAGTGAACCTTTATGCTTCCTTAGGAATTCCATTTCTCCACCCTGTCTGCCTGGGCTCTTTAAAGTGCAGTGTTTTATTATACAATATTTATATTCTATCAGCTCTTGGCACACACAAACCATCCCACTTTCTGATTCAACTGAGAGGTGACATTCTGTAACCACTGAGCTGCTGGGTATATTTTTTGGAGATTGTTATGCAATTCTTGACTACATGATTCAACACCAAAGCCTGGGTATTTAACAAAAGTTGGCTGTAATTTTTCAAATATTTATTAAAGAAAAATATTAGTCTGATATACGAGCACAGAATTTCAGATCTTCACATGAGGAAAAACTTGGCTTATTTGGTCTGGTGGAAGTGGAGTCAACTGCCATTGGTAGAGAGCGTGGGGATGGTAAGAAGGAAAGACAAACACCAAGAAAAAGAGAACAGAGAGAGTGATGAGGTTATTAGCTCTGAACAGAGAAAGAAAATGACCATATCTGGAATTTGGAAATGTTAAGCACGATGGAAAATCTTGATGGGCCATAACAGCAGTCCCTCTATTGAGTTCAAGACTTTTATCATCCAGCAGTGCTTGGATCATCTTTTCACAGTCCATTATAGCTGTCCCTCTGGGGCTGAGGGCTCCCAGTTTATATCTGTCTATTCCCGTGCTCACCAGTTTTTGCTTTCACTGGCACAGTATTGATGAGGGCAGGGTGTTGTCCTCCCTGAAGTGTGTGCTCAGTGTCTGTGTGAGAGGGCTGTTTTGTATTTGATGCTCAGAAATGTTAATAAAATCATATATGTTTGTTCAAATTCTTAGCATTGTACATCCTTTTACTAACACTTTATTTATTCAGTAGACTCAGTGATTAATATAGCATGAGTAAAAGGCTCTTAGAATAAAAACCGATGCTCCCAAATGACTTTATTCTACCCAAACTGTATATTTTAATTTGATCTCATTTTTAGTTTGGAAAATAGGGAGCAAGACATTTTAAAATGCTGCTTGTCTGTTAAATTTCCTTTACAACAGTAAATAGTGGCCATCTGAGAACAGATTTGAAAGACAGATAAAAGTCTGAATCTCTTACACCCATTCTGGAAATCAGCAGCTGTACAGGAAAGAAACAAATTAGTGCTCTAACAGAGGGAAAGATGGGATTCAGCCATTATACACTTCTCTTTGGCAGCTGCATGTTAACTGCAGAAAGTGCTATTTCCTGCCAGGGTGATCATCACAGGAGACTTGGGAAGGAACTGGGAGTAATGCAGTCAGAAGAGAGGACTTAAGGCACAAAGGGCATAAATCCATAGGAAGCCAGACCTCATTAATTTCCCTGATGGTAATGAAATGTTCTCTTAACAACTACTTTTTGCATTATAATTGCAATTTTATATATGTGTATACATTTACTACACACACAAATGAGTAGTAAAAATAGCAATTTACTGAAACATTAAGAGGTGCATATTTTACCTTTTTTTCTTCCTTGCTCTTCACAAAACTCAATTGCACATGTACACCCCCACACCCCATCTGATTCACTAATGAGATGTTGAACCTATTCAGTGAGAGATTTATCAAAGAAAGATTGCATCAGGAAAACCAGCAGGTGAACTGCATATCAATGAGAACACTG
>VZTN01003809.1:282664-304436 GCA_013400515.1 Erpornis zantholeuca | reverse complement strand
AAAAAAACAAACCCCAAAACTTTCAAATATTATGCAGTAACATTTTATTTTAAAGGACGTTTTCAAGGATCAATAAAAGACACATGCCTAATCCTAACTGCTGCAGACACATAGGCCTCCTAGACCCAGAGAAAAAAAGATTATAAAAAGCTGAAAAAATACAGTGGAGAAAAAACCCTTATAATTTCCACAATCAACAACCACTCTTAGATTGAAAGGAAATTTCATCAGGAAGTCAGAATTCTGGAAAAATTGATTAGGGTTTTTAAATTAAGATTCTAACACAATTTTATTGTGTAAGCATCCCATGCAGCTTATTTATAACCTTTACTGCAAATTAGATTCACTTTTTAAAGCTACAATAGAAAATATGAAGAATAAAAAGTTATCCTAAAGACATTTAAAACTTTCAGTGCATCAAAATTTGATCTCTACACACAAAATCTTTAAAAATTATTTCCATTCATGCATTTGTCCCACAAATAGAGAATATTTAACTTCTGCCAAGTTGTTTTCCTGTTGTTGTTTTACTAAAACCCAATACACTTACAGTAGTAATAGTTTCAGCAGCTGCTACCATGTCTGCAAGTCCAGCACTAACAATATGTTCTTCCAAATCCTTTAGCATAGGTTCTATGCCGTTCGGAACTTTATCCATCAGTGAAAACATCAAATGCAACTCTGAAAGACACAAATACTGATTAAGCCACCAGTCAAAGACCTGTATAAAACCCAAATATTCTGCATTTCTCCTAGGCATGTCCCAAGTGGAACATTAAATATGTGAAGAACAGATAATCCAATTCATCTCTTACAAAGAAAGATATCTTGAGTACTGTTCTAATTCTGGTCCCAGAAGAGGATTCTTTTGATTGCAAAAAGAAGAAATTTATTGCAATGCAAAACTTGCTTATGCATACAGTATTTTCTACAGTATGTTAATGCACATAGTATCACAAGCCTGAATAAGACCCCCTAAAACCAATGACAACTTGGATTAAGTCCAGGTTATAAGTGACTTCAAATCCCTGGCAAGAATATTTCTCACTTGGAAGCCTACAGGCATTTATGCAGGAAATTATATGGATTCAAGACATTTTAAAATTTTAAATTAAAGCCAAACACACCTATCTTTGTGTACATTTCAATACTACTTACAATGCTTTGTTTTAGTTAAAAGCTTGAAAAGTTCTGAAGTAACCAAAACTGACTAATGAAAACAGTGAATTAACCTTCCCAAAAAGTTTTAGTTTTTCTGAAAGTTACCATCCAAAAACTTCAAAAAGTGATGTGCTTTATTTGTCTACTTTTCATGAAGATATTTCAATACTGCTTAAAAAACAAAACAAAACCAAACCAAAAACATACTGAAACATCACTAAGCATCTTGACAAAGCTGTCCACAAAGAACACTGGGATTAATGTCACCAGACTGTTGTGTAGAGACCACGGAGATTTGAACTCAACATGGCAAGGGCCTCATGAAGTAGAACAAGTGGACTCTGATTCTTTTTTTGATAGAAAAAAAATGATAGATTCACTTAGTTCCTCAAGGTTATGTCTACTGTGAAAGGGCAAAAGTCAGAGGCCCCGCCTTTGCTTTCTCCTCTGCATTAGTTTTGTAAGTAACAAACATCAAGATCATGTCACCACTGAGGATGAAATATGCTACCATCTTCTGCATCTCCACAGCTGCTGCAGAAGCAAATAGAAAAGCACAGAGAAGAAAAAAAAATCCTTTTAGAACATAACAATGCAAATTAGAGAATGGAAACTACCTTGATTAAGAACTTGCAATGGTACTAGAGACAACTCACAATAAGCTGAATGACAGGATTTCAGGAACCAGAAAAAAACCAACATGTAGTTGGTGGCATTCTCAGTGCAATTTAGATCTCCTGTAAGAAATGGTAGCACTGTTTTGCATACAAAAAGTCCAAAAAGCTCCCTCAACTTTTACTGGATCGTTTAATCTAGGGTTTTAAAAAGAGTAAGAGGGAGGAAAAGATGGCAGAAAAAGGCAAGCAAAAAGATATGGTAAAGGACTCTACATCTGTTTCTGTACAGTAGTGATGGCATAAATACTTTGAGAAAAAAATCAGTGGTTTCTCTTAAGAATCAGTAGCAAAGGAAAACTTCAGGTGCACCCCTAAGACTGCAGGACCCAAAAGCCATAAATTCCTCAAAGACAGTTTTCAAAGTAACAAAAGCAAAAGGAGTATGTCACTCAAATTTCTCTCAGAGTATATTATGACACTGAAGAGCAAAGAAATCCATACTGTATTTGTTGGGGCACTTAAAGTCTGCTTTCATTCTGTATTCAGGAAAGCCACGTGTACTTTTTGTTTCTGTTGTACTTCAAGAATAAAATTTAGGCCTCCCTTCCCCAATACTATAAGTAAACAAAACCACAGTAAGTCAGTTCTGAAGTCTTTGCAAGCTATGACATTTTTGATAGTTTTTAGTTGGAAAACATGATTCCTTCCTGTATTTGTACAGCATGTAAATATTACTTAATATAACAAGAGTATGTGCCCATCTCATAGTCAAAAATCCCCACCAAAACAGCCTTTTTTTTCAGTGGTGTTTAATAAAGACAACATCACTGAATACTTAGGGGCAGATAATATCAGAAAGTCATATGCATAAGCAAAGCACAGCAGGGGACACTATCAGATGTATACATTACTATGTATAGCTCCAGTCTTTAATTACATTTCAGTCATCTGCACCTGCATTCTTCAGTGCAGCATTTTAAACACTTCTGACAGACTAAACGGAAGTGCTCTGCAAGCAAGCACTATCACAGGACAGACACAGCCACGAGAGAGGGCTGTGTGAATATTTCAACAGGTTTCTGAAGAAAGATCCTTTGGTGCCTGAAGATGAACCTTTCTGAAGCTCTGCATTTACATAAGCCTCCTGCATTCTCCCAAAGGCTGTAACATATACTTGTAAGAAGTTTCACAGCTTTCTACATTTAGCTCTGGACTACTGCCAGAAATCATGCTGCTAGATGAACAGATCAGTATGACATAGTTTTGAGGTCAAATATTTTCTTAAATGCTGGCTTTAGAAGTGAGTGTTTTCTATAATATTCTAAGTCATAAAACAGTTTTCTCATTTCCATAGAAATGAAAACCTCATAAGACATTAGTAAATATTCCCTGGCTGCTGGATACCAAAACTTAAAAAGAAAAATTAACCTGTGATTTCAGCCTTTTTAAAAAATTTTCCTACATGAATTATAACATTTTAATGACATATTGAGGTTGTTTTATCATGCAGGACCAACACAAGACTTCTGAATCACACTAACCTCTCAACTTCTGGCAGCAGAAAAAAACTTTTGAAAACTTTCAAAAGGCATGCAAAGCTAACTTTCAATACTCATACAGACACACTGGCTATAAAACCACATGAACACCTTTGTTAATTTAACCTATTGGTCCTGCATCAATAATCAGAGTAAGAAAAATTTCTCCCTGCCTTTCAGACGAAAAGCTTTTATAAAGAGATGGTTCACTTTTTCTCCAGGCATAAAGAGTTAGTGGGGTGAAATGAAGAGGAAATGTTTGTATCTGGAGTATTTGAACAGAAAGTAGAGACATTTGTAGCATTTACCAGAGCTGGTCAACGTGATGAAAGTAAGTGTAAGAAAAAATAAAGACAACAGAGCACAAAATATTTTCTTTCAAGCAAGATGAGAGCTATCCACTCACTCAAATTAGAGTATTGTACACATAGATTTCAAAAGTGATAGGAAAAAATACGAACCAATGATGGAAATTTTTTGTGGGATCGTTCATGTGCAATAATATTTTTATTTGAAACACTACCACCATCTATTAAAAACAGTAATTTGATATATCTACACACAAATCTATTTTTATGCAGTTCATCTGGGGTTCACCCTGCACTGTTCTTGAAGCTTCACTTACTTTCTGTTTCATTTCGTTTGATCATGCCTTGGCATTCAGCTAAAATAGTCTCTTTAAAGGATGTCACCAGGGCATTGACGCAGCACTCCATGAGCTGAAATATATTAAACACAGGATTAGCTCAAGCAGCCACCTGAACACCAAAGTCTGATGTGTCTCAAGTTTGCCATGACACAAAATCTAACCTGTTCTCAACAATTAGATCTATAAAATAATAAACTCATTCATTGATTCATAAACATATGTGCAGTTTGAATAGAATATATACTATTTCTTCAAAATGTTTAGGTTAGTAAATGTGGTAAAGTCTCCTCCAAACCATTAATAAACTTAGTATTTCTGTCGACTCTTTTCTCTCAAGGGAGTCACCACTTTTGGAACAGTAACTACCCTACTTGATTTCCAAGTATACATCCAAGAGCTAAGAATAGTTCTCATTCCAGCATACCCTATTTGGATGAGGCTGGATGGCTTGAACAGGCATTAGATCTAGAACAGAAACTGCCTGTACAAATCAGGACCATCTCTCTTTTGTCAGCCTCTTTATACAGGCTGCAAATTATACCTGTGCAAAATGAGTGATTCACAGCTTAACAAAAGGTGTAAAGCACATTTTGATCTACTGTGAAAAAATGATCAGATTTAGAAGGTATTTATTTAAAATAACCTGTTTCCTGAACTAATTTCAACACAGACAATTATTAACTATTCAGTGCAGTTAAATCTGCCTCTAGAATCTGAACTGTGTAAAAAACTGCTGAAGAAACAAGAAAGGAAAGGAAAAAAAGAAAACACATCTTTTATATTAAATGGCCATATTTCAACCTAAGAGGAAATATATTACAGCTTTAATGATATTTCTGTTGCTCCTTATGATTGCAATGAACAGCAAATCTTTCAGGTATTCTGTATGAGTACTGAGAAACCCTCTGCCAGACAGACTTGCCAGTTTATTTTCAAACATGATTCTCATCCACTGTTAAGAACAGGAAAAAAACCCACCATACCTAACTCGAAATGAAAGAACAAAATCCAACCTGAATAAAAACCTGCCCTTCAGTTTTAACTTTTGGTCTACATGTACTATTAAAACACTTGCAGAAATTGTAGATTACCTGACTGGAAAGTAATACATGTTTTTGCAACACATTATTTACAATTAAAAACCATAAAATAAACAGTTTCAATTTACTGCTATCAAATAATACTGTAACAAAAACTAAACCCACAGTATAATATTATATAAATATGAAATACATGATTTTTCTACACATTATACTCACTGCTTCTACAGAGTTACATTCACGTCTTGTTTCTAAATATCGTAGTGCTCTTTTTTCTTCTTCTTTTAGTTTAGCATCTGCCTGTGCAAAAGTAGAACAGCAATCATTTTAAGTTCTAACACTTTCTACTGAAAGGTACAACAGAATTTTTACTTACATATTTCATATAATTCTGTACACCATTTTGTTGTAAATAAGAAGGAGCCTGTGTTCTATAAAATCTCTCTGTTGAATCCAAATATGCCTTTTCAAAGTTATCCCGATATATCTGAAGTTTATCTTCAGGATTAGAACAAAGGTTAACTGCAAAGAGAAAGTCCAAACTTACTCTCAAGTCTTGGAAATTTATGTGGCTAATAATAAGCAAATTTCAATGATAGAGTGAGACTTGTATTAAAAGGTTGCATTGAACAATTTGAAATATCCAATAAATGGACTCCGATCCCAAAGGTAACCAAACTTGGCCAATCTTTGCTCCCAAAAACATTCAGATCAATTAATCTGGGAAATTGGAAAAAAACTTCATGCTTAGCTCCAGCTCTTCAGACATTCAAACATGGTAACCATAAATACACATACAACTGCAAAATTGTAAGGAAGGAAAAAAAAAAGCTCAGAATAATGCCTAATAAAGTGAAAAGTTCTCCATCTGACTGAGCAAAAAGCTTCTCTTAGACACCGTTCCTGGAATCACAATGTCTCCATTTTAGGCCTTTTTCCTGTTTTACAAGAATGGAGACAGTGAGCTTACTGCAGTGGTTTGCACTACTTGAAAAAGAGTTTCTACTTTCCTCTCAACTGTTACAGAGAAATGAATAGTCATTAAATGGAGTGTGCTTTAAAAAAAGTTAGAACTTGACTTCTATAAAAAGCCGTCTCAGTACTGGCCACAAGTTTAGTTCAACAAGCTGGAAGGCTTTCAAAAGTAGCAGGCAATGGTGAAACATCACAGTAGTTTCAGATACACAGATCTGTTCTGCAACAAAGAAAAAGACTGGAAGTCTTAAATGTAGCCTGTTTAGCATTTCTTCTTCAAATCATCTAAAGAATTAGAAACCGTATGTAAAGGAGTACATACTAAATTATATCTGCAAACCCGAAAGGTCAAAAAGTAATCTTCTCTTTGAAAACATTGATTTTGCAGTAACTGATAAGCAGGTAAATCACTTAGAAGCTAAAGATTATAAACAAAATTATAAACATAATTTGTAAGGTATCATGTATCAACAAGCAGAACAAAAAAATCAATACAAAATGCTGAGATCATTCCAACCCTACCACCACAACTGCCAACTTTGTATGAAGAAAATTCATTTGCTAAAGTGAGGTGGCAACAGATTGGTGTGTGCAAGACGTACCATATGATTCTCGAACTCCAATAACAAGCTGGGAGTCAAAAGCTTCTCCTAGTCTTTCAGCATGAACTAGCTTCATTGCACTGTCCTGAAGTCTATTTTTTATATTTGAAAATATGGATTCATTCCACGTATCTAGCATGAGCTGCATATCAGGAAAAAAAAAATCCTGTCAGAAAGGTACATGCAGACCTAAGTTGGCACAAAAAATACAAGAGATCACATAAAGAAATCAAGCAATTTATAATGTAATTTTCAGGTCATACACAGCAGTTTAGCTACATTAGAACTTGATCTTGCTCTGAGCTTGTTACAGAAGTCATATTCAGTTCGCATACTAAGTTTACTTTATGTAACTGGTCAGCTAGGGGAATGAGTCTTGAATGCATGTATTCATTCCATTATTCTATATTATTTCTATAGTTCTTGATAATCAAATAACTTTTCCAGCAACGCAATGTGTCAGGAGTTGCAATTGAGGGTACTTTTGAGGCAAACACCCAGATATAGTTCACCATTTGGCAGGCACAGTCTTGGACAAAACCAAAAACTCAACTAAGACCACGGTTATGTAAAGAAGAAGACTGCTGGCTTTAAATTGCATTTACCCAACAAAAAAGTTAAGTATGTAAGTAATGCACATGTAGTTTATAAAAATCTCATCTAAGCACTGCAAAGTTTTAAAATTATTTATGGAGGCTCTTATCAAAATCTTATCAAAATCTTCCTCACTCACTGTCCTCACACATCCCTGAATGTGTGATTCATTATTTTTGGTGATTGCTACTGATGCTGCTGTAAATGCACTGCATTACACCTGACCACCTGTGCCAACCTTTAGCTGTTCAGCAGTAAATACTTGCAGCATGCTACATGTTTGCTAAAAACCCTTGTTTGCTTTTCAGCTTCAGGTTACTGGAGGCTTTCCTATTTGCCCTTAGATGCTGGATCTGGCTCTTTCTGTATGATACTGAATACCCAATGAAATTATGCCAAAGCTTAAAAGACAATGTTATTTTTTTCTATCCAAGTAAGGCCATTTCATTGCTTTAGAAGAAAGCTCAAACTTAAACTATCTACAAACTTGACAGTAACTGCTATGAATGTAATTTAAGTCTACACTGGCAGTGGAAAGCAGGTTGGAATCATAAAATTTACCAAGTCAAACTTTACCTCATGACTGTAAATAAGCTTACTTAAAAAACACACCATTGCATGGCAAAGTTAATAGTAAAGATTAGACGATCTTATTCCATTATTGCTGTTTAAATTTTACATTTTAACACAGCTAGCAGCTAATAAAAGTCAGATTTCAGGAGAGTTAAGTTTACCATACTTTATTCCTAATTTTTTCCATAACTGTCTCTCAGCTAAATTTCCATTTCTGACACAGAAGTCTTAGGTGTTGGAAGAGAATGTTCAAAACATTGCAATACTCATAGAAGCAAGACTTTATATGATCATACTTCCCCAATTACTTTTCTCGTTATTTTAACTTTATTGATGAAAACATTACGTTGCATTGTTTAAAAGAGCTGAAGTGAGTGAAAACTGAAGACACAATGAGAATATCAAGCAATCTGGCAGGCACATTAACAGCTTTGTCACGGTCAAAATGCTTCTAGACATTACGGATAGGGAAGTTTTACTGAGATATTTGAAGGAAAACACACATGTCATTTTGAGTGACTATATGAATAACTTCTCAAGGAAGGGAAGGGTCTCCACAATGGACTTTTCAGAAAACTACAGAGAATGATGCCATAAACGAGAAGACCTTCAGCAGTGAATATGAAATAATGAGATAGGTTGGAGACACTGGACTTTCATGTCCCAACCACGGGCTGGTCCTAACTGGACTGCATATGAGAGGTGACAAGACACCTCCATCAGCTTTAGTCCCGACTAAAATCTGAATTGTTAGAAACCAGTTCTTTCTCTCAGATTCTCCTCACTACTTTGTCCACTCCGCCTTGTTTTTTCTTTAATTTCTTAGCTCTACTATCTTCTGCATAAAGCAGAGTCAAGAGCTCAAGTTTGCCAAATCTTGGAGAGTCTAAGATCACGTGCTTCCTGCAACAAACAATGAAAACTAAAAAGGTAATTAGAGGTGGCAATTCCTCTCTGCTGCTGTTTTCTTCCTTTTCTTCAAGAGGTACAGAGAACAAGATGTCAAAATAGGAGGGTAAAGTGAGAAATGATTCTTCCATCTTCTCAATGGAGAAATGATTAATAGCTCAAAACAACTGAAGCGTGTGTTTAGGGAGGGTGAGTAGGGCAAGTTCTGTGAGGGTGGGGTGGTGCACTGCTCCACACCCCACCCACTGGAGCCTGGAGCCTCTGATCCAGCCCCAAAGTGGCTACCAAGCCACTGGCACAGTGGAAGCCCCATCTGTGTGAAGGAACCAGAGCAGATAAAGGGCTGGGACAACGGTGTCCCATTGCTTCAGATCTTACAGCAGCTAAGATCATGCTGGATCCAAGGTCGTAACTACTGATCTTTATCTGTCTTTCTCCCTCCCATAAAAGTTTGCTATTCAATGTCCTGAGAAGTTTGTTGTCTTCTCCCATGCTCTGCCCAGGAGTATCAAGGTACCTAAGACTCTTCAAAACCCTTGCTGAGCAAGCTGGGGACATAACAAAGGGCAAAGAAGAAAACTTTGCATAAAGTAAGGGGTTCAAACTATTTTGCTCTTCCCATCCTGGAGACAGAGGAACAACTAAAATGATCTCCAGTATCAAATGAAAGACTGCTAGAGAAATTTCATTTCTCTACAGATACTTTCTGCAATGAAAATGGAAAATGAATCATGTTAAAAGGACTTAACACTTTACAACTGGTATGCTGCATTTTTCTTGTAATTAGAGACTAAAGCAATTTACAGGACCATTATTCATGGGACTCAGAATACTGAGCAATCCATACTCAAAGCCCTAAACTTCCTTGATGTGTTTGATATGAAACAGTAAGATGATCATATCCACAAGATTCTACATGTCCCATCTTGTCACTGATATGACTGATACTGCTATGACTGCTTGGACAAAAAAAGGGGAAACTGGGAGATCAATAGCTACATTTAACTCAAGATGCATTTACTTGGTCATTTATAAAATGCTGACATATACCCCAGTCAAGATTTTGGCCATGGGATATAAACCAGGAGCAGAAGAACTAATCATTTATATGCACAGGTATACCTGCTACTCACAAATACAGAAAAAATACATGAATTTGCAATTATTTCCCATTCCAGGGTTCAAGTAATAATTAAAAAAAACTCTCAAAACCCAAACAAACCCAAAGCCCCCCACCCAGCTTTAATCACATGAACAAAACTGTTAATAACCAAAGCAAAGTGAGGAAACAAAGTCCAACTATTGTGGAGAGGGAAAAACAAAAACGTTGTGGGGCTGTTCTCTGAAAGCAAAGCGATACATCAAGTTACAGGACTGGTGCAATTTCATCTTGAGCTACAGAATCCCCTCAGTGATGTTACTGAGGCCAGCTATGCAACAAAGCTCTCTGGCAGTACTGCTCGCTCACCTTTCGAACAATGCTGTCTTCCACGTTGGACTTCTTGTTGCTGCCCTGCTTGCCCATCAGAGTGATCTCTAGCTGACAGAAGGGCTTGGGCAGAATGTCGCACTGGGTGAAGAACTTGCGCCACTCCACGATGTAGGCTTTGAGTAGAGCTGTGTCATCCTGGTGACTCAGCACTCTCTGCAGGTTGGGGGAGCAGAAGAGGTAACTTATACATCAATTTATGCACAAAATATGGGCTTTGTTTATGCTGAAAATAAGTCCCCATATAAAACTCAAATATACAGATATATCAGACTAAGAAAGTCTGCATATTGAAGTGACACTCAGTTTCTTGAAGTAGTTATTATCCCACGTTATATGGGTAATTTCTAAAGGGCAAAGAAGGATAGTAGCACAAAGTACTCAGTAAGTTCAACATTTCTAAATTAACATTCTTTTTTCTCCTTTTAAGTCATCTGCAAGTAAAAAATTAAAATCTTTGGTCTAAAGGCATGTGCTGGTACAACCATATAAAAAAATTTAAATTAACATAAACCTTTAATGACTATGTTATATTCTATACAGTGACAAGTTTTGATTCAATGGCATCTACTAACCTTTCATTAGATCCAGACAGTTAACATGTGTATTTTATTAAAGACTGAAAACTTAGCCACATTGTACACTGGCTATCATAATGCCAAAAAACCTGTCTATCAAATGACAGCCAACACAGACCACATCAAAAGACCTCAGCTCAGCATAGCATTTATGCATGTAAGCAGGTAAGCTGTGAAACTTAAAAATCAACACTTATATACCTGGTTATACAAGGGTCTCTATAAAAAATTGTTTTCCTTGAAGCAAAGCCTTAGTGGTGTAAATCACTTCACTAAAGAAAGGAAAAAATAAAAGTATACAGAATCTTTTTAAACCTTTGTCGGGGGATGCTTTAGAATTTTTTTTTAATTTCACAACAGCTCCCTCTTTTAAATCCTCCATAGCAAAAGATGTTTTCCGTAGTATGTATTCCAAACACAAGAATTTTCTTTGAGCCTATTGACAGTTTCACTTGTTTGGAGAGAAGCCCATAAAACTGGACAGCTAAGCTTGCTGAGTTAATAGCACAGATATTTGGAGTACACTGTACATATGGCTTATTTTAAAGCCATCCATGAACATGTCAAAATATCCCTGAAGTTTTATAAATATTTTTTTCAGACAGTAGCTTTTTGTGGAAAATTCTGCCTTTAGAAGTTTTCAAGTGGAAGAAAATTCCCTAAGTATTGCTGGATAAACAAAAATAATGCTGTGTTTTGTATTTTTTTTAATACAACACAAAAATCACTGCCCATCCTGGCTTCAAGCACAGTGAGAAAACAATGAGCCAGGCAAAAGCTCAAGGCTCTTCTTTCTGTCAACAGAAGTTTGCAGGGTAATTATGATCTCCAGAACATCACAAAATTTCAAACAAAAAAGAAATGCATTTAGATCCAACAAAAGTCAGAATTATTTGGCTATTTTTCTAGCAATGTGAATAGAAGTTATGAAGTGTTAAGAACTTACTGCTTGTGCCTGTTTAATAAAATCAAGGATGTCTTCCTTCAGAGCTTGGTGGATTTTTGCTGGACCTTTATCATCCCACAAGCAAACTGCATGTACATCTCTAGAAAACAATTAATCCGCCTTTTAGTAACAGCTACTCAAATTTTAATGCTGTAATGTATGACGCCTTAACAAATTCATAAGGTCCTAATTTCAGCATGTCTAAGAAATTAATACACTTTTTACCTGCTGTTGTTAAACAACACACAACTAGATCCCAGCGACATATGGGAGCAAGCATCTTTGGGGAAGAGACTGAAGCTTTAAGGAAAGTCCTGGAAGAAGTAACTGCAACCTAAGAGAGGCTTGGTCAAGAATATGTGTAAGACGATTCTGTTTTCAGTACCTATTCAATAATCTTTATTGAATTAAGGACAATTTTAAAATCTTTTCTTTGACACAGACAGAAATCACTTGCCAGTAGCAGCATTACTACTCAGTCCATGCTATTCCAAAATGCTATCATTAACATGCAGCCTTCCTGGACAGTTTCACAATCCAAGCACTACAACTTCCTACAAAGGAAATAGATCTTCCTCCCAGGGAATCTGAACCCTGAGGGATCAGGTAATTTAAAAGAGGATTCAATTAGTTTAATAAGATCCCATAAACATTTCATGGCAGTGGTAGCATTTTCAAGTGAAACATTACTGGAGAAAAGTTACTAAACAGCACTGCAAAGCAAAATTCTATTACTGAGTTTTAATCAACATTCAAATGAAATTTCTCCCACCTGACAGCCCAGCAAGTGCAACTTAACTCCTGCTTTTTCCATACTGAAGACTAAATAAAGCAGGTTATGCTTCTAATCATACTTCATATATAATATGGCTTAGCAAGCCTTTTTTTCACTCATTATCATCCTCTGGTCCTTCTTCTGTAAGAAGTTCCTTTCAGTAACAAGGCCACATCTTTGAAGAAAAGCACCCATATAGTCTAAAGCTATTACTTTGTTCCTATTAAATCAATACACTTATTTCAATACAAAAGCAGCTTTTTTAGTTTAACTGAAAATACAAAACTTGCAAGTTGTTTGACACAGATTAAAAGGGCTGGCCCAAGGTTTACAGAGGTCTACCCAACTGGTGAGACTTACACAACATTCACAGGCAGAAAAGGTGTTACTGTATTTAGAATGTCATTGTTTCCTGACAGCAGTGAAATAAAGCAGTACTGGATAATTATATTCTAAGGGCATGCAGAAGACACCTACAGATTTTGCATTTTTATAAGAAGCTTAACAAAGAACACTGTCCAAAAATATTCCCAAACCTAGGGAAGTGGGATCCTTTCCCTCAATAGCCTTAATTTAGCCATGAAGTTACTTAAGTTCCATTCAATAACTCAGCTACAAGAAAAGCAATAAATACAAAGTTTCAATTCCAATGCAGAATTATTGAACTAGTTATTAAAAATTAAAGCAATGATTCAGAAGTCAATTTGTACTTTAACTATGCCATGTTTCTGGCAACTACTACAGTAGAGACATCATAAGATACTAAAACCCATTATATGTTAGATTACTTTTCCTCCTGCCTGGCACAAAAGTGTCACAGGTGCATTAAACTGGGTGTAAGAAGAGTCACTACACTGTCCTCATCGAAAAGAGCAATAGAGACAGAGTGCAACAAGACTGCATTTAAAAAAAACCTACAGTTGTGACAGATCTTAAGAAGCGAAATTAGTGTCCACAGACTTAAATTACAAGATAAATTAAATTTATATTTCAGGGAAAATAGCTCCATTGAGATAAAGATTATTTTAGATATACTTCTGATACATCATTTGTAACTCCCATATCATGTTTGCAAAAATCACATAATGTATGCCACAAAAAAATCATCACCTATACTTCTGGAAAAGCAACTTCTTTTGGAAGGAAGGAAATGGCAGGGTTTATAAAAAGCACATTAATGCAAACATAGTCTGAAAACTACTACATTTCATTCTTAGGGTACAAAACTTTTATACCAAATTATACCAGTTAAACTGCACCACCCTGTTCAGTTATTTTAGCAGTCATTCAAATCACAATAATGTAATGTTCAGCAAACTGCCTTTAAATGAATTTACTGACACAGCAGTAAACATTTTCTCTCTAATTCTAATAGAAAGTTTGTGGGCAGGTACAAAACTTGTTTACTATGGTCAGCTGAAGTCAAAAACTGCTGTTCTTTCTCCATCCTATTTGCAAAGACCTGAATCACAGCAAAGTTCTACTTTTGCACATTTACAGTGATGCTGGCTTCACTGGATACATTTACCACTTAACAAAACTTTAACGAGTATTTTTGTTCTGTTTCCACACAATCTGTGTCACATGTGACTTCTGTATCGGGGTAGTTCATTAACTGTATTCCTATCACGCAGAAGGATGTAAGATACAAAAAAGTTACTTACGAAAACAGATCAAACCATTGCTGTTTGGTGACAGACTCCTGACGAAGAAGTTTCAGAACAATGGGGCGCATGAAATCCCATTTGTCTTCAAACTGAAGTGAACCTTTATTCTAAAAAGAACAACAAAAAGATATGGTTAATAAACGGTACCTTAAGTTATCTCTGAGGATTTCAGTTTCTACAGTTAACAGAAAAATATTTTCTCAGGTGTCCCTCATAAGCCAGCATTTAAGCTAAGCCACCACAGCTGAAGAACACTTTTCACAATAGGTATTATTTTAAGAAGTGACAGGACTGTTATTTGTTTCGAAGATATTGCCAACTTCTTCATTTAATCCCTGCATTACAATGCAACAAGTTCGAGCAAGTGTTCTTCAGCTGTTGGTGGAGTTTTACACAGACAACAAGAATGATTCTTGGGTCAGCTTCGCTGTCCCAATCAAGATACATGCAACGGAAGTTAGGAGGCAGTTGTGAACCTGTCTTGGATAAATTATCCTGATCAAAATGGCAGCCAGGAATCAGGAATTGTATTGAGGATGCTACCACGTACCTTTTTTCTCTCACTGTGCATTTGGAATCAGCAGCAAAGAGGGAGGAAGGAAGCAGAGTAACGTAGGAGCTACTGTATCGCAGACTCCCTTCCTGTCAGTTAAACTGGCCACATGGCCAAGACTACAGCTGGTGCAGATAAAAATTATTTATACCATGCTGAAAAATATAATCCAAGGTGGACTTTTCAAATTTATGATACAAAGTAAGAGAAAAGCTAAAGCAATTAAGTGCTCCCATATAAGTCTGATTATTCTCTGAAAAATCTCACCACACTATACAGGCTAACTTCCATTATTTGAAAAAACCCAAACAACACAACAACTTTGAGAGAAAACCAGCTGTTCTACCTTGTATGTTGTGATTCTATTTGCTTAAAGCTCCACATCAAAAAAAAACAAACCCTGCAATTCAAAGAATACACCTAACTGAGAGTTCTGTGGCAGAAAGACTACTGGTTGAGTTATCTGCAGCGTTATGTTCCAATGCACTGTTTACTTTTGAACAGACCATTGTCTTTGCTAAAAATACTACATTTGACACAATTCACTTCAAATGCAGCAACTAATACAGTCTACTTGAAATTCTGACAAATGTACTGTTCTGCTCATGCCAGAATGACTTTTTGCTTTTCCTTTTATACCCCTCTTACATACTCTTTTATATAGTTTTATGTATTCTTAGTGCTTTTAGCCCACATACTTGTAACTTTCCAAGTCTAATAACTTAGCTGAGACCCACTGTACTGTTAAACCAAAAAACCAGTCTGGAAGCCCCAGACACCAAAGTCCTCTCCAAAGCATATTTTTGTAAACTAAAAGAAGCCCATCAAGGAAGGAAAGTTTCTCAGAACAGGGGCTTCGCTCAAGCCTCTCATTGAGAGATCTTTGATAAATATATTAATTTTGTAAGGCCTATAATTGTGTGTATTTCAGTGTAGTAAGTGTGCATGCATTTTCAGGGCATTCCACCTGGACGAAGTGCTGTACCCCAGGATCCTGAAATAAATACCAAGGTAAAAACCCCTTTTCCCTGCAAACCGTGTCTTGGTTTTAATTTTAAGACCAGAAAAAGGCATCACTGCAACTAACATGTCTTCAGATAAACAAGAACAAGCAGCATACCACACTTCCTCAATCACCTCCTTTTGATTAATTTCTACATGGAACTTTACAATCAAATCTGTTACTTAGCATTCAGAATAAGCACAGTTTGGCAACTATATCCCCTGGTGTTCTCAAGTGCAAAGATACATCATTTTCAAGCTATAAAGATGCAACAGGCACCATAGTAACTATTTCGACAGCCACAGCACCTGGAGGCCTCACAGCATTGTGGCAGGTACTGAACATAGCTTTTATGGAATCAGCCCCTGTTGATAAAGTCTATAAATATTTCAACATAAAAACATAAAATAATAAATTGTTTGCCTATTCATAGAGTTTTACCTACTCTTTCCCACTGAAAAAAAAAAAAGAAAAAAGAAGAAAAAGTCATTTGAACGCATCATCTTTGAAAATCACCAACTAAATAGTTCCCCTATATAGAGCTAGCTTTACAATTATTTCCTAATGTTTGATGTGTTGTTCTAATCTTTCCTAGTCCTGTGAAAATTGTTAGCTTCTCCTTGCAGATACTTTTGTTCCCAGTCTCTCTTTGAAGGATAATGAACTTAAAATATAAGCTACTGAACAGTTAGAAGTTCCAGAAAAGGCATTACCAAGAAAGTAAAAGCAATTTCCTCAAGTTTTTTTTTTTTAATGAAACATCAGAGAAAAACCCTTAAGTTTTTTGAAACAGGTAGAAAAGTCTCTTCTGCAATTCTTGAGAAGTGCAATTCAGCCCTTTACCAAAATCAGCTGAAGATAAAACCTGATGGCTCTATCTTTGTGAACAAGATTAGTTTCACTGTAAAACATGGGGAAGAGGACTGCAAACACAACCGTTTATATAATTTCGATTGTGATTACCTATTTGATCCTAAGAAACACAAATAAAACTCAACTTCAGTTGTAAAAACCTGTGTCAATTGTAACCAACATTTGCCTACTTAAAAAGAATTCCCCAAATAAACCTTGTCCTGAAATCCCATTGGAGAAGTTTAGAACTTTGTTTCCTACACATAGGCGTAAATTTTTTTTCCATATTTCCTTCTTTATTCTTTAATTAAGGTAAAGATGAAATAAAATTAATGGATGAAAAATCCTACTCAATTAAATTATTCTTTAAGTTCAATGAACAATTCACAGAAATATGGGATAAGCTAAGTTTGAAGGGACCAGTGAGGATCAAGCCCAACTCCTCACCCTGCACAAGATGACCCCAAGAATCACACAATGCGCCTGAGAACATTGTCCAAATATGCTTCTTGAACTCTGGTTCAGAAGGCTGAACCAGGCTGGTGCTGTGACCACTTCCCAGGGGAGCCTGTTCAGTGCCTCAGCACACTCTCAGTGAAGAACCTTTTTCTAATATCCAACCTAAACCTCCCCTGACACAATTTCAGGGCATTCCCTCGGGTCCTGTCACTGCTCACCACAGACAAGGGATCAGTGCCTGCCCCTCCACTTCCCCTCACGAGGAAGTTGCTGACTGCAATGAGGTCTCTCCTCAGTCTCCTCCAGGCTGAACACACCAAGTGACCTCAGCCATAAGGAGTGGCTTCCCCTCAAGGCACTTCACCATCTTCACTGCCCTCCTTTGGACTCTCCAATAGCCTCATGTCTTCCTTACATTGTGACACCCAGAACTGCCCTCAGCTCTCAAGGTGAGGCTGCCCCACTGCAGAGCAGAGCAGGACAATCCCCTCCTTTGCCTGGCTGGTGATGCTGTGCCTGATGTCCCCCAGGACACGCTTGGCCCTCCTGGCTGCCAGGGCACTGCTGACTCATGTCCAACTCGGCATTGACCAGGTCCCTTTCCATAGCACTGCTCTCCAGCATCTCATTCCCCAGTCTGTCCAACCCAGGTGAAGAATCCAGCAATTTCCTTCTTGAGCTTCATCTGGTTGGTGATTGCCCAGTCCTCTGATTTGTCCAGGTCTCTCTGCATGGCGTCCCTGCCTTCAAAGGAGTCAGCAGCTCCTCCCAGTTTTTATCATCTGTGAACTTGCTTAATGTCCCTTCCAGCCCTGTGTCCAAGTCATTTATGAAGATGTTGAAGAGCACAAGTCCTAAGATGGAGCCCTGTGGAACCCCACTTGTGACAGGTCTCCAGTCTGACATCACCCAATTCCCTAAAATGAACCAGTTGCTCACCCATCACACAAAGTGTTTATCCAGTTGGGGGCTGGACATTTTTTCCAGAAGGATACGCTGAGAGACAGTACAGAGAGCTCTACTGAAATCAAAAAAGATTACATTAACATCATCTAGGTAGATTTAGGCTTCCATGACATAACAATTTTATACAGTTATTACAGGAAGAAAGGGTGCATTAAATACCACCTACTGTGTATCATTCACATTCATTAATTCCATCCCTATTAGTGCATGAGAGAAAATAGATTTTGTAGTAGAAGAGGAGTGGCAATTCTTAGTTGTTACCAAAGTCACACATGCAATTTCTGAGCAGTATTTCCTGGGCAATTTTTCTTCCCTAGCTTGCTTCCAACCACAGCTCCAAAGTAAAGGTAAGCAAGACAGTAAGGCATACCTTTGATGAAATAAAATTATTCCACTTATCAAATCTTCTCTGAAAAGAGAAGGCTAAGTAGCCATTCTACAGTTTAAATTTTAATGCTTTGGAAAATAACTCCATTTATTAAATATTTTGTTTTAGAAGTCACTTCATTAAATTTGTTCCTAAAGATGTCAAGTTCCATTTTAACACTAAACTTTAAAAACAGATATAACAAGAAGGCAATACACCAAGACCTCGACGCTACTCTCCCTTTGAACCTTGAAATGTCTGTTTGGAACTCTGTTTGCTGTGTACTCACTTTATTTCAGGCCACATAGAAATTCAGCCCTCATCTCTATCACATGCTCTAAACAACATTGTAGAAAAGCAACATCCTCTAGGTCTTACTGTACATCTGAGTACTACATATGAGTAACATCTTCACCTTTACTGCTTCATTGTTTTCAGACAGTATTTATACTAAAGCCAGTTCACAGAGGGATGAAGTAGGGAATATGATGTCCAACATGGAAACAAGCACTGTCTGATTAATCTTTGCTACAAGTAGCTCTAAAAATCAGTGTAATGCTTGTAGCAAGTTTCTACTCAAAGCAGAAAAGTAGCCACAGGAAAAGCTTCTGTATGTAACCAACTAGTGTGCAACACTCCCTAGCTTCTTAAGAATATCCTAAATGGAAACAGCCAGGAAGAAACAGACAAACTTAAAATACAGATCTGAAAACACATACTTCAAGCCCAAAAAATTCAGAATCTTCAAATGTGTTTCTAGTTGTCAGTGACAAACAGTTGAAACCAATGCAAAGGTAACTCATGATTCTCATTTCATTTAAGTCCATGGAAAAACTTTTGCTTCCTTTGCTGCTTCTTTCCTAATATCAGGCTCACGCTGGAGATCATCTTGCAAGGATAGACTCCTGCATTTGCTGGCAGCTCCAGTAAGGCTCTAGAATAAACGTCAAGATCTGCCAGCATGGATACAGCACATGGATTTGTGCTACAATAAGCTGAGGTGCTTTCTCCTCCAGAAACTGCAGAAAAACTCAAGTGTCTTCATGTCATGTGGGTGAATTGGTTTAGACTGTATCATCACTGCAAAGAGAACAAGTTACAACTCCAACAGGGCCCCTGAAATGAAGTACCCCACTTTAAAAGTGTCCCATGTGTCACACGTGTATTGAGACAAAAAACTTCAGGGGACTCTGCAGGAAAAGGCTAGGTGACCTATCAGAAAGCCACTGCCTCAACGAGACAGCAGCTCTGCTACAGGTAGGGCAGGTACCAGCTGACCCTGTAATGGCTCTTACTAAGTACTGCAGTATTTCCACCACATTACAGTTTGTTCTGTCTCATCAGGATTCCACATGACTGGTCATTCTAATTTTGCATTTAAAGAAGGCTCTTCAAGAATATGCTTCTCACTAAAAAAAACTGAATTTACAATTATAAAAATTATGCATTAGTGGAGTTTAAATGATGCCCTTTAAATTATGACAGCCAGTCAGATTTGGATTCAGCTAGTATCTGTTAATAGAATAAGAAAGGAGTATTTCACTTCATTTTCTCAACTATGAGGAAAGCTGAATCAGTATGGGGAACAACAAAAGAAAAAGCTCAGTTCCTGTTCATGTGGGCAAAACTAAGACCTGTCTATAACCAACTTAGATTTGATTATGCAGGCTTATTTGGAAAAGATAAGGAAAAAACTTGCAGATTTTAACACCTTTCCTTTCTTATTCTGGGATTTTTCCTGTGCCCAGACATTGCTTTTTTTTCCCCTTAAAGATGAAAGCAGAAGTATGTTGGACACACTCAGATGGCACGAGGCACTGCCAGGCAACATTGATCTGGAATCAACAGTTTGCTTCTCTGAGAGCACTCTGACGACTGCAACTGGGGAACAAAGGACCTTACCTAGTTCAAATTCTTGCACTGGTTTATTTTGCCATTATAAACAAAGTCAAATAACTGTATAATCTTTCCTTCCATAATGTGGAAATTGTACTTTATTGTAATTGAAAAACTCACTAATTAGTAAGTTACAGTGTTTAATAACACTTTGAGTGACCAGAAAGGCCTATTTTAGAAGAAATATTTCTGCAGCATTTTTCCTAAAACGCACTGGGTATATATATCTTATTGTCAATATAAAATATTGATGACTCAAACACCAGTGGCAAAAACATGACTAGTTAACACAAAGACTTCAGTTTGGTAAGAGCCATCTCACCAAGTCAAGGCCTTTGACTCTTTTTATGTACTTATTGCTCTTTCAAAATAGCTGAAGTGGAACAAATCTTACAGGCCTATGTTTCTCCTATCTACTGTGGGCTATCCCACCACAGGCATAATCAAAGCATGTGTCGGACTTCCTAGAAATCTTCAAACGTACAGCAAAGAGATTGTCCAAAACATTAACAAGTGGATAAAGCTGTCTGAGCCCTGCTCTGAACACAGGCTTTTCCACAAAAAGGGCATTTCTTCTTATGGGACATTATTTTTTTCACCCGTGTTCTTGGATTCCTCAATTTTATATTTTTAAGTATTTTGAAGTTTTATCTCCTTAAATATCTAACTAACCTCTGAGTGGCATAAAAATAATTTATTATATAGGAATTAATTTCAATAATTTCAATTACATTTCAATTCCAAGGAAGATTTTTTAAAACATATCTTTTTAATATGGAGATTTTTTTTTAATATCAGTAAGAAAAAAGCAGCACATAAATGATTTCTCACTTCTTCACACTGAATGTCTCAGAGTAATAAATAAAACCAGCAGATTCAGGCTAGATCTATACATCCAAATTAGGTCAGGTAACTAAAATGCAAGCAGGACTTCTTCAGCACCACACTGAACTATAATACATAGTGCTGAACACACGTTTATACTTATATTTATATGTATCTTCGATTACTAATTCCTTAAATTAAGCAGACAGCCTTGCCTAGGCCTATCTTACCACTCTAGCTAACTGGCGGTATAGAAACACTTACTGGAAGAATTAATAATAGTGGTTTCAAGTAGGCCCATCTTCCCTGTGCTAGCATGGCCTCAAAGGCCACACACAGTTTTCTCCTCATACATACCGCAGGTATCAGGACAGGCAGTTCTGAGCTCAAACACTGGACTGTCCCACTGAAATCTTCTGTTCCAACCTGCGTCAGCTTGGGGTGACTGACATCTGCCATCAAACGCCGGGAAAGTGCTTGAAAACATATGACTACAAAAGCAAAGCTGCTTAACGTAAGCGAAAGGCCTCCGGGAGTTTTCCTTTGCAGGAAAACTGCAGTTAACAAAAAAACTGGAACACGGTGGCCACCCCAATACCGGCACCTGCCCTCAGCGAAGACATTCTCCAACTCTTTGTTTAACTTAAAACTCATTTTCCGTACACCCGGGCTTTCTTAAATAAACAAAGAGAAGACACCGTGCCCTGTCTATCGGCACGACGCAACGCTGTTTCCCAT
>VZTN01003809.1:243489-265420 GCA_013400515.1 Erpornis zantholeuca | reverse complement strand
TCCCACCGTGCCGTCATGTGCGCGGCCAGACGGGCCCTCCTCCGCCGCACCGAGCGCGGGGAGCGCAGCGCGGCTCTCCGCGTCGAGGGAACGCTGCCTTGGGGCTACAGCCCGTGCCCAGCGTCCAGCTCCCCCCGCGGGCAACAAGTGTAGGGTTGGGCCAGGAGAAGGGGGATGCTGTGGGGCAGGGCACCAGACCGGCATGGAAAATCGTGGGAGAGAGACGGTTAAAGCATGACTTTTGCAAAGAAACTGGGAGAAGAAAGGAAATACTGGGGGAGGTGTGGAGGAACCAGATCGGCAGGGGAAAAAGGGGCACGGACCTGGAAAGGAAGGTGCCCGGTGGTGTAGGAGCTGGGCAGGCCGACAGGGAGGAAAAATTGCCAGATTTTAGTGATGTTCTGGGAAAGTGGCAAAAGGGAAAAGGACAATTAGCAATCTAGATATCCCCAGAGAAGATCATACAAACTGCCTAGAGAAAGGGCATAATACTGGAAATGACAGAGACATACACTCTTCATTTCCCAGTGGAACAAACTGCATGTATTTGGCCTTGGTGAAAGTGCCTTTACCCACAGTAATAGAAAAATTGTGTCAGAAGAGATTCCCACATCAGAGAAATTTCTTTGCCCTCCTGGGATCTTCAGCTGACTATCATGTTATAATAAATCTGCTGAGCAATAGATTCCTCAGATTTCTTTTAAAGTCTCAGAACCATATGGAATAAGAAACGCCAATAGTCCTCAGATGGCTGGTAAGGGCATTAGAGCCAAATAAAAGGAAATAGTTGGATTTCTGGTAAACAGTTGCAGCAGCTTCTTCTTTAGTTTGGGCTGGGGTGAGGGAGCCATGGGCAGAGAGCCTGAAAACCCAGCGGAATAGGCTGGGAGAGCTGGGAAGTAGGCTGTTGCTGGCAGAAGGTTAGCAGCAAGTGTATACTGATATGAATAGGCACTTTGACAGTGAAAAGGACAGGGAGAGGAGATGGGTGACATTTTTTTTTCACACAGCCTGTGTTCCTCTGTTCATGTTGGGCACAAATGCAGCTAAACACCTAAGTACCTGTGGCTGGTTAGAGGCATATCTGAAACCACATTTCTTCTGTTACTCCTTGGGGGAATTTGCTGCGACAAGAGTTCCCATTGCCTGAGTCTGGTATTGTTACTGCAAGGTGTTACTTGGTCTTACCAGCGTGAGACTGGTAGATTTCCCTCACAGGCTTGGGTAGATCTTGCAGCTCCACAGTGGGGATGAGTGAGACCAAGGGCAGGGTGAAGTCAAAAGAGGGGTTGCATGCACTGCTTGGGAGGTCATGTGTCCCAGCCCCAAAATGAGTTTGTCTGGGATATGAATGGGTGGCTGGCCCTGGGGAACAGATCCCAATGACCCCAGAACCTTCCAGCAAAGGCTTGGCCAGGCAGTCCAGAAGCTGTGAAAGGCACAGCCAGGAGCTGCCAGAGGGATTTATCTTGCTATGTGTGCTGAGCTGAAGCTGCAAGATGCCACCTGCTCTGAGAATCCATTCTCTCCAGGGACCTTTTGGGCTGGCCAGTTAGTCCCTGGGACACAGTGATTCTATATCTGCATATATCTCTGAGAGTGTTCCCTTTTGAATCCTGTGCATTTCTCCCTTGTACTTTCACCAGCTCTTCTTAAAATAAATTGGATATAGCTTATATTTGACTAGTTGCTCCTTCAAGGAACAATTAAAATAAAACTGTGTTAATAATGATAGTAATTATTCATGAGGCTAAAATCAGTCAATTTTTTGCAGTTCTGCATAGGACATGATTACAGGCGATTTCCAGGAATCTTTCCTAAAGTGTTCTGAAAAAAAGTGGGACTTATATACAAGAAGTATTCACATGTAAAACAGAGGTTCGAGGTACATGATATCAGTAGCTCTGATACTTGCCAAATGTGAAAACTGAAAAATTTTAAGTGGACTTTGTTCATTGCATAATACCTAGATCAGATGTACAGCACATTGCTATCCTTTGCACATCTGGGCTGGAAGAACCCCACACTAATGAGTTATACAGCTCATTTAATTCCTAACAGGTGAGCAAAGTCAATTTGCCTAGAGCATTTACAGTTGAGCTAAATATGTCTCCAAATATTATCATGCTGCCACAGTGTGGTCTGTCTAGTTAAGCTTGTCCTTGAAGAAAGACTGTGGTATATACATACCTAAAGCAAAAACTCATACCTTCATTTGGGATCTTTTGAGTGTCATATGATAAATGCTACTTAGAGAACCTGCATTAGAGTTGTCTGTGCTGAAGTGGACAGTGTGGGTGAATTCTATGTCCAAGTCATTCAGTTTTTGTTCATTTACCAGTGAGTACAGAGGCCCTGACAGCACACAGTTCTCAAAAAGATCTCAGACCAGCAGTCAGAAGAAGCAATCAAAAACCACTATGTTTTGAGGAGCTGGAATGGTTAGACCAGAGTGGCTAAAGCAGCAACACAAGCCTGACTTTCCTTCAGGCAGTTTCTACCACTTTTGCATTGGCAGCTTCAATCTGCTGTTCCCAGGGAAGCTGAATCAAACCTAAATTCTGGGAAATAATAAGAGCCAAACAATCCCAAACTTCCAAATCTTCTCCTTTACCATCTAGATAACTGCACTAAGCTGCAAATCCAAGATGTTTCAATCTAAAAATTCCTCATTTCTTGTTACATTTTTGATCTAGAATGGATTTTTCTCCAACCTTGGTAAGTGGATAGGTGACTACATAGATCACAGCACTCCTGAAGAACGTGCACATGTGCTTACATAGAAATTTTGGGAAACACAGAAGAAAGCAATTGAGCCTGAACCCCAGACAGCTTGTGACTGAGAAACTATGCCTTCTCCTGCCACCCAAGGACCTAAGGTCCCAAGTTCCACTGAGGGACCAGTCTGGAAGCAAGATGCCATTCATGCCTGTTTTAATTGCCTAGGCTATTGGCCTGGAGGCTGATATGGCTGTTCATTTTTTCACAGAGCAAGTTTCAATAGATACAAATTATTGATTTTTTNTTTTTTTTTTTTTTTTTTTGATAGAGTAGTACATGAGGTACTACTACTCCCTGCTAATGAGCAGTGACAATCCTTCCTCTAAGATGTCATCAAGCCAGGTAGGTTTCACATGATGACAAGAAGGATATTATTTCTTAAGTGACAACATCTTAGAAGATGTCCTTGACTGATGTTGGTGTTCCTTATGTTGTTGAGATAAATATGTGCATGGAAAAACACTGTACAAACCTCAGCAAGAAACCAACTTGCCCAACTGAGTGATCAGAATCCATTAATGGACTTACAGAAAAATAAATAAATAGCTAAATAAATATCTAAATAAAAAAATAAATATCTACTTACAGGTCCATTCTGTGAGGCACTGGGCTCTGAAATGGCTCTGTGGAGATAATGCAAGTGAAACTACTCCACAGCTGAAGGAACTCACAGAGGCAGTCAGTGAAGAAGAGAAACACCCATCCAGGACAAGAAAAACGTCTCCTAACTGATCAGACCTCATCTTCCAGAAGTATCTCCAACATAATGTCAAAGATAAGCCTGGGAAAATAAAAATTCCTAACTTAAGAGAGTATTAAAAATCAAGGACTGTGTATTTACTCAGCAAATACTTTATAACCATTAGATATTTTTATACTTTTTCTCACATCTCATCAACTCTTAAGCCATCTGTATTCCACACTGGTTAACAGCGTATACATGAACTATAGGCCCATAATTGTCCCACCCCTCTGGGCCAATTATGTCCTCCCTCAAAATGTTAGTAATATTATGTTATACTCAGAGAAATGACTCACAGCTTGATCTTTGCTGTGCCTAGATAAGATGTACTACAAGAAGTGTATTTCCCTCCCAAACATCCGTGTATTCCTGGAGCAACAGAAGGTATGTAGTTTTGCAAATCTTGCCATTTTAGACATCTAAGATGGCATCTTAGACAGCTACAGTTACAGAAGCAAATCTAACTCAGTAAAGTGCCAGGAAAATACAGGAACATGCAACCTGCTTCACTAAAATACTAAAGTGAATTTGTGCTCATTGACATTTCAGAGATAAAGCCTAAAATGCCCGAGAGCCTTTAGGCAGGGTTATATTGCCTTTAAGTGAGATTAAGAACCAAACCCCAAATGGAAATTTATTCTGAAAAACACAGAACAGGTGAAATATTTGTTCTCGCGCCTCACTCTTCCATTTGCCTCTTGGAGCGACTTCTTCTAGGATTCTATGCATCTTTTGCTCTCATAAAATCTGTCTCCTATATTTCCTTTCTGGTTGGGAAATGCTGGTGTGTGAAACCATATAGATTTCCATTAACAAAGAATGAAAACGGTCTTTGTCTGAGGTTTGTGCCATGCACCCTTTGGGCACACTGATCAAAGTGATACATTTTTCTGTAAGCACTGCATTTCTGAAGGAATCCTACAATCCTACAATCCTCATGGCCCACCATCAGGGTCATCTGTTTTTCACAGATTCCTACTTTTGGTCAGATGCAAGCTCTGATGATTTCTTAAAAGGTGTATTACTGTTAATTGCCATCATAAATGTAATTGCTGAGATCAATCAGGACAGGCAAACAAGTCTCCCTGCACTGTTGGCAAATGCTAAGCAAAGAACTTCCCTGTATGGTAAGTTCTGCTCAGTTTAGTCTATCTGAAATAATTCCCCAGACAAATAAGCTGTAATAACATCTGCCAAGTTTGAACTGAGTAGATGAATTCAGTATGAGCTGGTAGCACAGGTAATGTTTCTTCTCTTGTACATTATTTGGATGGGGGGCTGGAGGGTTATAGAAACTGGTGGGAACTATTAATTTGCTTCTGGGATGGAGGAAGTTAAAGATGTTTGGCCTCAGGCCATGTGATTAGCAGAGCCATTGCCACCTTATATCAATGATTTAATATGAAAGGTATTAAATTGTTAAAGTGATAGTCCTTTGGGAGCAACACCACACGTAGTCATCTGATACCATGTAGGAGCTGAAGCCCAAGAACTGCAATGTATGCAAGGTAAACTGTTGTCCATAGACCCAGCATGTCAACCACTCAGAATGAGTGACCTGTTCCTCTGGGATTACTGGTATAGGACTGGCAGGGCTGAAGCTCTGATCTGTGTGGGATGTGTTTGCAGATCAGAAAGCATCATTACCCACTTACCCATCTGCTCAGGCAAACTGTGTATCACTCAGTGGAGTATTACACCACCTCATCTCCTCGTGACCATGGCATGCATGGTGTAGATCAGAGACAAATTTTATTCAAAAACCAGTGACAGCTGGCCTGCACTTCTGGTGTAAAGGCTTATCTAAGGCATTGCAACTGGAAGTAGGTCCCAAGGTCTTTCTCCCAGAACACCATCCCCTAAGCTTCCAGTTGAAGCCCCACATTGTTTACACTGGAGGTAGACTGAATGCCTTTAGGACAGGAAGCCTTCCCTCTGTCACTGGGAATTTAAAGCCTTTTAAAAGTGAATAAAATTTCTTATAAATTTAAGAGACTGTGTCTCTGCTCAAAAAGCATGTATCACATGAGGATATTTAGAACAAAGAAGTTTGTAGAAAGGAATTAGCAGACATTAGTGGACAAAATTTTCACAGTAAGGGCAATAATCAGAAGGGGTTAGACTGAAAAGACGACTGTCATAGGGCCATGCAGGGACATTTTACCCCAAAGAACTTCAAGAAGTGAACCTAAATGAGGACAGCATTTACGGACTAGGTAAATATTAGGTTATGTGACTGAAGGCTCATTCCCATGACCACAAAGGAGCAGAGACACAATGATAGGCAGGGGAACCCCAGTGTTACTGCCTACAGGACCATAGGACTCACTACAGGAAGTTGGAAAGGATGTTTTGGGCTTGTTCAAGACTTACTATGGGATGTTTAGGGGAAGGATCAAAGACAGGAGAGGGAAAGATCAAATTGGACCTGGGAGGAATGAGTGTGAAAATATAGCGAAGAGACAAAAGGAGCTGTACCTGTATAAATAGGTTACTGATCAGTGTGCTTGTGCTGAAGGACAGCAATGCTTGGGGCCTTTGCCAACCAGGGGATGGCTTTGGTGTGCTCAAGGACACAGATAGCCAATCCGTGCCAATGATCAAGAAATGGAAAAGCATCCAGAGGTAACTGAAGCAAGAACTGGTAAACAACAACAAATCAGAAAACAAGTGGTGTAATCATCAGTGAGGTACTGGCTAACCAGTCCTTTAACTAAGGACATGGAATGGTCCTGGGGCAACTGGAGGGGTCTGAAAAAAGACCCTGGGGAGAGAAGCCCTATGACTCTGCTCCAGGATGTAGGACTATTTCTGAAGCCTCTGAGTTCAGGGAGTAATAAAGAGTGAGGGAAACCCAAGATCCACCCATGTTCCTGTGCTAGGATAACAAAGCATAGCAGGAACAACCACACTGACCCACCTATGCTCCCTTCAGGATTGCACCATGTCTCCTGCAGAATGAGGATCTTGGGATTGAAACCACAATGGCACCCTACCCAACTGCTCCACTTCATTGCACCATCTGTTCCACGGCACAGGGAAGTCACATAATTTGTAAAATGCCTCAGAATGTGTCTGAGTTCAAATGAAAAGCTCTCTGATTTTTCAGGATTCAATCAAAGACCTTTAGGGATTTGCAATATTTAAACCTGGAACAGTGCCACTCAAGTGCATGGTTTTTTATTTGCTAAAGGATATGCTGTGGAAGAAAAGGAAACACCTTAAAGCTGCCTTATATACCACGGCAGACAAAGCTGACAAGCAGCACTCTCCACTGGAGGGCAGTGAAAGGCTGGGGAAACCTGACACGAGGCTGAGAATGCTCCTACCTAAACACAGCTTCTTGACTCAAAAGATCATGAGTTCCCTCATACTGAGATAAAATGCTAAACTGTGCATAGCTGACAGAGTTTTGGTAGCAGTGGGGCTACAGGAGTGAGCTGTACAGAAGAAGGTTTGCCCTTCAGTCACAGCTGGTTCCAGCTGGCTTGGCAACAGATACCACCAATGCACCATGTGCCAAAACCCGAACCAATTACAGAAGCATACAGCATCTCTGTGAAATACATTTAATAAAGAGAAGTGGCTGCTGGGAGATTTGTGAGGCACACAAGAAGATGACATTGAGGCATACAAGTGATGACACACAAGATATAGGTGCAGAAACATCCTGAGATGACTGCAGTCCATGAAAGCATCCCTGCATGAGCAGGTACTACACTGAAGGGGACTACAGTCTGGGGAGGAATCCAAACTGCAGCAACTGAAAAGTGTAAGAAGCATGAAGTGACAAGGAAAGAGATCACTACTTGATGCTGTAAGCAAAAGGCAACTCCTGTTCTAGCAATCTTTGTAAAGCTCACCTGAGACGTGCGATTTGAGCGAGTGCAAATGAAATAAATTTGTATCGAGAGAGGATGCTACTTTTTTGGAGAAGACTGTGTGCTATGAAGGGATGTATATCAGTGTGTGCACACCTGCAAGTATCAAGATGGATTAGCTGGTGAGAGGGATAAGAGGCTAGGAAACCATAAAATGGAGAAGCCGTAGGTCTAGGCTGGATACCAGGGAGACCAGAGTGGTCTGACTGTTCACTCCTGGAGGGACCAAGAGGTCCAAACCAACCACTGGAGAGGCTATGAGGCCAGTGGTCAACCTGAGACCCATCTGCAGGTTTATGTTCTCTGACTGGGAAGATCCATAGTGCGCACATGTAGATGTTGGTTTGTGTGAGGTCATGCAAAATAAAGTGGAAGGCCAAGGTCAGGGTCAGTTACTGGACAGACTGAGTGTCTGAACTGTACTCATTCCATGGCCATTTAAAAAAAAATCACAAGAAAAACCCCCCTTTAACTGCTAAAGAGGAGGCAGGATTAGGATGTTTGTGCCTCTGGTTGTATGATCAGCTATATATATATATATATGCACACACACTCTGGGGGACTATTGGGAATACAAGCAAAGGGCACCTCAGTAATGACTGCATCTGGCAACAGGGAGCTGTGGCAGCCTTGCCTCTGTTGAACTACCAGTTTCAGCAACCCTCAAGCCAAAAGGTTTCTCTCACAACACAGAAAGAAACTCCAGCATTTGCAGATAAGTGGTTCTGCACAAAGTACACTGCTCTAATGCTAGAAGTGGATGAACCCAAGCCTCTATTCAGATGACTATTTGTCTGTATTGCATGTGCAACAGCCATTTAATCCACCAACAAAAGGTCACTATGAATGCCTTGTAGCAGAAAACTGCTGAAGCTTCAGTTCACAAATTTTATTTACAGTGTGGAAGTGCAGAGACAGAATTTTGAAATTTAGCTAACCTGAGAAATTAAATTCTTTGGAGTATGTCCAACATCCTCACAGTTCTTAAAATATACCTACGTCATAAAACAATCATGTAACATCTGTGTATCTGTAATGTTTCCATGTGTGCCCTCTGAGTCTATTATTGATTTGGCAAAACTCACATCTTAACATTTAGAGTATGACAATGAATGTTAAAGATTTTCCTGGATAAGCAATCAATGGAACTACTTTTTTGTCCTCAAAACATATGCTGTGGTCTGGCATGCTGCATAAGTGTGATATATATACATAGGAAGCTGCTCTTTACTCTTTAAAAATCAAACATTACCAAAGAAATAGTTAATATTTACCTAGGATTGCAGAGAGACCTTTTTAACAGAAGAGCATTTGCCTTTCCCCATCCCCCCAGTAAGTGTTAGAGGAATTTTAGAATGGAATAAAATAGAACAGGACTATTTTTGTTGGAAGGAACCTACCATGGTCATGCTGTCCAACTGCCTGGCCACTTCAGGGCCGACCAACTTAAAGGATGTTATTAAGGGCTTTATCCAAATGCCTCTTAAACACTGACAGGTTTAAGACCTGTCACCTCTCCAGGAAGCCTGCTCCAGTGTTTGACCACCCTCCTGGTGAAGAAATGCTTCCTAATGTCCAGTCTCAACCTCTTCTGGCACAGCTTTGAACCATTCCCACACCCCCTGCCACTGGATAAGAGGGAGAAGAGCTCAGCACCTCCCTCTCCACTTCCCCTCCTCAGGAAGCTGTGAAGAGAGATGAAGTTGCCGCCAAGCCTCCTTTTCTCCAAAACAGACAAGCTCATTCAAGGACCTTTAAATCCTTCTTAAATTGTGGGGCCCAGAACAGCATATGACACTCAAGATAGGCTGCACCAGTCCTGAATACAGTGTAATAATCATCTTTAAGCCCAATGCTCTGATCTATCTCGATCCCTCCGCGGAGTCTCCCATCCCTCAAGAGAGTCAGCAACATCTCCCTGTTTAGTATTATCAGCAAACTTGCTAATGGTGTATTCAGCTCCTGCATCCAGATCATCGGTAAATATATTGAACAGAACTGGCTCTAGAATTTAGCCTTGAGGAACAACACTGGTGACCAGTGGCCAGCCAGGTGTAGCCCCTACAACCCTACAACCCTTTGAGCTCTGCCCTTCAGCCAGTTCTTCACCCAGCACACCATGAACCCACTCATCCCACAGCTGGACAACTTGTCCAGAAGGGTGATGTGGGAACATTAGCAAAAGGTGTACTAAAATCCAGGAAAACTACATCCATTGCCTTCCCTTCATCCACTAGGCAGGTGACTTTATCACTGAAGGATACTAAAGTAGTTAAACAAGAATTTCCCTTTGAGAACCCATGGTGACTATTAAATTCTTCTTTAGATGTCTTTCAGTAGCACCCAGTATAATTTCCCCCATAATTTTTCCAGGAACTTAGGTTAGACTAAGAGGTCCGTAGTTCTCAGAGTCTTCCCTCCCATACTCGCTGGGACATCTACAGACTGGTAACATCCAGTCAGCAGGGACCTTCCCAGACTCCCAAGACCTCTGGTAGATGATTAAGACGGGTCCTGCCATAATACCTGCAGGCTCTTTCGCACCTCTATTGTGAATCTCATCAGGCCCCATGGGCTTGTGAGCATTCACCTAGTAGAACTGGTCCCTTGCAATTTCAATGTCCCATAATTTCAGTGTCCAAAGGTCACTGTTCCCACACTCGTGGTTCTTCAGCTCAGGGGACAGGGCAGCCCAAGGTCTATCATTATTAAAGGCTGAGGGCAAAAAAAAAGCTTTGAATGGCTTAATTACCGCTGAAGTCGCCATGCATATTGTCTTTCTTGCTTGGAAGGAGTGCAGATTTCTTCCAGGCTGAGGGACCTTTGCTGTTCCACCGCCTCGGCGTTGTTGTTACTGAGGCCTGTGGAGGCGCCACCTTACCGCCAAGCGGCGCCCTCCGCCCGTGGTGCCGCGGGAGCGCTCGGGGTCTGCCGGGGGCGCGGCCTGGAAATCTGGGAGCGCCTCATGGAGCTCCGCGGAGGGCTTTGTAAACAAGAGCTCTGTGGGACACAGGTGGCCAAGAAGGCCAATGGCATCCCGGTCTGGCCCAGCAATGGTGTGGCCAGCAGGACCAGAGCAGTGACTGTCCCCCTGTACTCGGCACTGCTGAGGCCACACCTCGAATCCTGTGTTCAGTTCTGGGCCCCTCACTGCAAGAAAGACATTGAGAGGCTGGAGCGTGTCCAGAGAAGGGCAGCGGAGCTGGGGAAGGCTCTGGAGCACAAGTCCTGTGAGGAGCAGCTGAGGGAGCTGGGGGTGTTTAGCCTGGAGAAAAGGAGCTCAGGGGGGACTTTATTGCTCTCTAGACCAGCCTGAAAGGAGGGTGTGGCCAGGTGGGAGTTGGTCTCTTCTCCCAGGTAACAAATGACAGAACAAGATGGTCTCAAGTTGTGTCAGGGGAGGTTTAGACTGGATGTTATGGAGATTTTCTTCCCTGAAAAGATGGTCAGTCGTTGGAACAGGCTGCCCAGAGAAGGGTGCAATCACCAGTTCTGGAAGTGTTCAAAAACCATGTGTCTGCAGCACTTGGGGACATGGTTGAGTGGTGAACACTGTGGTGCTGTTAGGTTAACAGTTGTCCTTGATGATATGATAAGCGTTTTCCAACCTCAGCCATTCTGCAATCCTATTATTTTAACACAAAACTACAGAAAAACTTTATATTTTAACTTCCAAATCTACACCTTGCCTTAAAATACATTGTCTTTAGCCCATCATATGTTACGGAGCACACTAGTTTTATGCGGCTGCATTAGCAGTAACTAAACTTGGTAAGAAGTTGTAATGGCATATTGTGCCCATGATGTGCTCTGCCAGAGATGTGTCTGCATGCACTAAGGGCAATTTAAGATGGGAAAAACCCCAAATGATTTGACGAAGTATTTTCTGCTAAGCCAAAGAAAAAAACCCTTGGTGCTGAGGAGATTCTCACTGGTTTTCAGGATCAGACCCATGGATGGATTATTTTTTTTGATGGATATTTTATAGATGGATCATTTTTATAAAAAACTCTTCTTCTGGGAATAAATTCCAATTTCTGTGGTTAAAATGTGTTTCCTGTGCTCTCCTCTCTGATGTCTTCAGAAATTACAGCACCATGTTCACTTCCCCAACAGAAACACCATAATGATTGTTATTTACTACAAGCAGTTGTCCATACAAGGTTATCAAATAATCTAGAAGACAATTACCCAGCTGCTTTTAAGAGGGAACACAGGCTAAACATGTTCAGCCTGTTATTTTTTTTTTCTGAGAGGTGCTAAACACACACAACTCTCCTGGCATTACAGATCAATCACCAGCTTTCTTCAAGTCAGACCTGAAGATAAAATCTACTTACCTCGGTCAACATTTATTAAGCAACATTAGTCTTTTTAAACATTCAGGGTTTTGTATTTCATTAAAATAGATCCATTTATGTCAAATAGTTGTAGAGACAATTTTTGTTTGTTTTGTTTTTTTTCCTTCATCCAGTAGCTACAGCTAGTCAAAGCCAGCTGGCAGGCTCAGCTACCTGGTCCTTTGATTTGGGTTTTTTTCCTACCCAAGGCAAATAGAGTGTGGCTAGATCAAAGCTGGACTTCAGATGTATTTGTTCAGTCTTGGCAGCCGCCTTGAATTTATTGCACTCTAAGTCAAATCAAAATCTGGCTTGTGATTTCCAAAAAGCAGAATGCCTTGTTCTTTCTTTTGGTTAAGTTCTGACTGACTTTTAAGGAAATGGGAAAAGGTGTGACAGTTCCAGATGGGTCAAAACACAAGTAAGTACATATTTGACTACAAATTTAGGAAGATCTTTTTCTTAAGTGTGCATTGTCTTAAGTGTGCATTCCTGGAGTGTCAGCTCCAGGAAACACAATGGCCTTTTCATAATGCAGAAATAATCAGAGCTATTTGAAAAAGCCCTGGCTCATTGTTAATGCAATGGAGATAACATGACTTCCCTCCTTAGCATGCTGAGAGAATTGAACAACCATTGATTTGTACATACTGGTTATAGAATCAGAAGGTGTCTTGGCAGTGGTCACTGTAACCTGAAACATTTCATGTGCCTGCTGAAGTTGTGGCTGATATCACTGGTTTGGAGGGTTGGGCAATGCTGACAAGGGGTTTTGTGGTATAAGTGGTCTGAGTGGTAGTGGTGGACTAAGAGATATTGATGGATCAAGGATTGTTGGGGAGGCGGGACATGAAAAATGTGTGTGCCTAGCAGAGATCCCACAGAAAAGAAATGTAAACAAAAGAAACAAGGCACACAACAAAAATGACAAGTGAATGAAATGAAAAAATAAAAAAAGTTTTCATAAAATAGTGACTTAGTAATAAAATTGTGCAAGTGATTCTAGTAAATCAGTCTAGCCATTCTTTTTCTTCTTTCACAGATGTAATGCCAGTTTTCTGGCATGGGATATTACATTTATCATACCCAAACAGCATGAAAAAGCAACAGTCATAACACCCTGTTACACCATGGTTGTTCAGTCTTGGACACCAACTCTTTGCCTGTGGAAAGACCTAACTTGTAGCTTCTAGGACTGAAGACCAGGTAAGAAAAAGTTGTAAGAAAAGGACGAAATAAAATTCTGGTCAATGCTATGATTTGCAAACTTATTACTACCTTGCAATGTTATAAAGGATATAAGATTCTGAAACACAGAGGACACTTTATCATAAAACAGATAAATTTCAGATAAGTACATATGTTTTTAAACCTCCCCTCCCCAAAGGAATCATTCTCCTCTCATTAACTTATGTTTCAACATAACATTGAATTTACTAAGGTTGCATATATATTAAGACCATCAGATAAAGAGAATTGTGTGATCAATCTTAGTCCTAAAATTATCTAAGTCCTATGATGGAATCATAATAGGGATAGGAATGACTTAAATGATCTGGTTACATTTCTTAATAAAAAATGTTTAGGAAAGCACTTCGACACATGAAGCTAAGTGGGTACTTGATATTTTCCTAACATGCCAGCTAAGCTCTGCAACTTCTCTCAAATACCAATATTTTCTTACAGTCATATTGAAAACAAACAAATAAACAAACATGAGATTAACATTACTTATTTTGTGTTAACTTTTGAGAACAACTAAACAATTTCCCTTGGAATATATATAAAACCATAGGTTCAAAATGTCTTCCAACATCTTCCCACAAGGTCAAAGTTCAACTAAAGTAATGCTACAATCGAGGTGCAGCTTGCATCATTTACTCATTAGTGGAATGCCTTGCCAAGATTAAAACAGAGAGTGGAATGCAGTTCCACAGGTCTTGTTGTCACCTAACCTCTTTAGCTTTTATTCTACTTTTGCAAAACCTTTCCCTCTCTTTCCTTGCTTAAAGAAAGTGTTTAGGAACTGTTCAGGATAAAAATACAAAGACCTAAACTCCCACATGGGTGGAAGAACGGACATATTTAACCCCCCCCGACTTTAAATACTTAATACTGAAAAAAATGCTCTTGAGAAAAGTTAATTATTTTTCTGAGAAGAAATTGATATGACGCATGAGCATATTATTTAACTAAAATTTCTTCAAGCTAGAAATTTCAATGAAATGACTTTTGTATATGTAGGAATTTAAAAAAAAAGTAAAACTGTTTACTCTGAATTATTTACATAGTATTTATTTTCTACAGTATTTTTTAATATATAGAATAGTTTTATTATACACCATTCAAATGTCTGGTGTTACTTGTGTTTTGCTGGATTGCCAAAACCTAAAAGGAAGAAAGAATAATTTGGTCTTAGTTCCACAGTGAAGCTGATACTCAGTTTCTGCTTCTTCTTGTGTAACACCTGATATGCTTCTACAGAATGCTTTTCTTCCAAGTATGATTTCAAATATCAGAAGGCATGTTTTAATTTCAAGAAAAAAGTCTATCCTAAGAATAAGTAACACTTCTTTCAATGTAGATATGAACACAAAAATAATGAAGACTCAATAGATCAGTAAGAGAATGTAAGTCTTCAGAAAGGACCTGGCAGAATCCATGTTTCTGAGACAATAAATGTTAAGACTGCTGAAATCACCCTGCATGATCACCTTAATTGCTGTGTTCAGGTTTGGGCTCTCCAGTGCAAGAACAAAAATGGCATTTAGGAGGGTGGATGCATGCTGGTGCATCTCCAGCAATGGAGATGGTGAGGGGTCTGCAGCATATGATAGCCAAGGTGAAGCTAAAGCAACTTGGAGAAGAAAAGGGGGATCTTTTTGCAGTCTTCACCTTCCTGATGGCACACAGCGTAAGGACAAAGGCTTGGCAATCACCATTTGCAACAAGGGAATTTATGAGTAGGGAAAATTATTTATTTTCTATTGTATTGTGAGGATACTTAGGACACGGGAGCAATGACCCAAAGAATTGTGAAATCTTCAGCCTTGGAGATAACCAAGCTTAACAGGACAGGACCCTGAACAACCTGCTCAAGATGACCCTGCTTTAAGCATGGGTTTGGGCTAGACAGCCTCCAGGGATCCCTTTCAACTCAAGCTATTCTGCAATTCTATAAGTATTTTTTTGATACATCTTGGGGTCCCTGTCTTAATAATATTGCATTGATGCAGTCCAAATCTGCAACAGTGCAATTCCCCTTGAATAAACTGCTGTGTGTCTGGCTAAAGTCTTTTCAAAAAATTACACTAGTTGATTTAATTAAAGAATTTCTTCTCCCTGGAATCCAAGTTTTGTTTGTGGTGGATCATCGTAATGCTGCCTTAAGATGTCGCTACCTACACCTTTTTCAACAAGGTGTGGTGGAAAAGTGCCAGTGCCAGTGAGGTCTAAAAACAATCATGGAAAGACTGTCCTAACTCTTCTGTTAGGTTGGGAGTGGAAACAGGGGTCTCACCTGCCTGTAAAATACTATCCTACCCTTAAACCTGTTTTAGTCAGGGCCTGCTTAGTCTCTTCTCAGCCCTAGTCCATATGTAAGTGTTAAGATTTAAAGATGCACCACACAATTCAAAGTCTGGCATTCACACTCATGCAGGGAATTGTGGATTCTGGCCTTCACCACTGTAAGTTTAGTCTTAATTACTCTGACAATATCCCATCACAGACAAGCAAGTAAACAGAAATGAATCAGCCTTAATCACAGCCTTAATCAAGAAAGATCTCAGACTGGGAAGTTCTGCAATTAAATTTACACAGATTTTATTTTCCATGTAATATCAAGGCTGGATGCAGTGTCACAGGGTATTCTGATTTTTAAAAAATGGGGTCAATGTAGTAAAAAGACTATTTTGTTTGTGATTTTTTTAAGACTAAAATTCCTAATCTGATTATATGAAAAATAGGGTGTGAGTGTACTTTCTCAAGAAGAGCCCAATCCTGACTACATCAGAGCTGCCCTTATCACCCCAACCCCTTATCCATAATGCCTCTACCTTTGCACTGGAACTGCAGGTCCTCCGCCATGACAGGAATTTGATGCAGAGACATAAGTCAATGTAACACTGATGTTATTTAATAAAAACACCCCAACCCCCTAAATCCCAAAATATTTTCTGATGGCTCAACCAGCTGCATGGGTAACCTCTGCAGGGTTAGAGGAATACAAGAGAAGAGGCAGGACCACGCAGCCAGAGGTGAAAGGCGTAGCACACCAATCCAGAAAAGGAAAGCCAGCTCCACCTGGAAGGTATGATCCCCATCACCCCATACCAGCACAGTATACAGGGCAGGTATCCCGTGCTGAAGGCTTGAACCAAATGGTGGACACAATACACACACTGGATTATCAGGTGCCAGGCCAATAGTCCAGGTCAGAATAACCATGTATGCCTTTCCCACTCTGACAGAATGCTGCCAAGTACACCCACGTGATCCTCAAGAATTTGTAATGCCAGGAGTCGCTCACTGCAAAACAAAACATGAAGTCTTCACAAACTTTGGGAATATTTGTTGGACCATAATTCCTAAATAATGTGGAAAGCTTTCATATAGGGTTGTACCCATCTGTATAGAGGAAATTCTAGGCAATTTTCTGGGGTCTTTTCAAATATTATTTTCATAGTCATCACTGTGATCAACTAAAAAAACCCCAAACTATTCTGTATAGTCCAAAGAGCAGAAGATGCCTGTTAAAGAGTATTTATTGTATCCTGCAGATGCAGAGAGGTATTAAATGTTATTCCATGAAACCACTGTGAGAACACAATTCTTTTAAGAGAAAGAAATCTGTCAGAGGGTTGAAGAACATTTTCTTTCATTTCAGGGACAGAGAGTTTTGATAAAAAGAATGAAAGTCTTCAACATGTGCTAAATAGGTTTGAATTTTGGTGGTCCTTGGGCTTTATGATGTTTGCCTTTCTGAGTCTGATCTTGTGGCTTGAAGCTGTAATCTCCAGTTGTCCCACTAGCTCTTTTAATATTATATATGTTGTGTCAGTGCTGGAAGGTTAATAATTTGAGGGAACTGTGTTTGCCCAGGGTGCAAAACCAGAGTGCTTTTAGATTTTCGTAGTTACTACTGAAAGTAACACCCACATTGGTTTATTTAGGCCTTGGAAACACTACATTTGCAACAAAACCCCACTTTTTTTCTGTCTGGGTACAGTTCCAAGCAGGGGGTTGCATTTCAGGTAAATGGGAAGTGAGGATGGTATGCGAGATCAGAATTACAGATGCATAGACTTGTGTGACCTCGTATTGATTGCTCCCAGAATGTGTCTGTCTTACTGCTTCTGTTGGCTCTGGTGATTTTCAATGACCATCAAGTACCTAAACTCTATTCTTGACATTTTCTCATAAATAAATCTCATCACATGTTGAAACTCTCATCCCTTCTAATTCAGATGTTTTTGCTTAGTAGATACATTTTTTGACATTACAATGTGAAAATTCATCTTCATATTTCTTTCTTGGTAGAGACAGCAGAACCACTCCTGCACCACAGGATATGGCAGTGCAGCCATAAGATATTTTTTTCCACTGAGTATCTTACTGTGATGTTTCTCAGATTAAATTTCTTTAGAGCATTTTAGAGAATATTAGAATATTTTTATTATAAAATGGTGATTTCCTTCATCTGCATACCTTTTTGTTTGTTTGTTTGTTTGTTTGTTTTTTCTTAAGATACGGGATGGCAAAGAATCTTTTGGCTATCAGGGCTAATGCCCTGCTTGTTTCTGCTACTCCTATGGAAAATCTGTTCCCAGCCATGCTAATCCTAATAGACACAGCTGTATTTTAAGTATTTGTAAGTAATCCTCTTCTCATTTTCAGCCTAAACCTAGTAATATTTCATATATGCATGTTTGTTCTGGTACTAATATTGTCTTTTATCTAAAGAAGTTTCTTTGTAGTGTTTGCTCAGTGCATTTTTAACAGTGTTCCCATTCCCTCTGTGTCCTTTGCTAGACCAATGAGCCCATGGTCCCCCACAGATCCTTTTGCATCTTTCTGCATATTTTTCTTGAATACAAGTAACCAGCACATACCCCATATTTCCTTAAAAGTTTCCCCAGGACTTTGTACAGTGTAACACATCTCTGTCTTGATTCCAGCTGATGCATTCTGTGATTCCACTTGCCCCTTGTGCAGCTATTAGGCCTTTCCAGCTCATGGCCATCCCAGGAACAGCAAGTATGTCTTTGCCATAGTTCCTAATCATTTCCAAATAATGAGCTATGAATCTTTTCCCTCGTTTCCCAATAAACGACATTGTGTTCTGCAGTGATAAATCTAATGTCAGTCCCAAGGCTGCACAGTTCTTCCAAACAGTGTTCAGACATTTTTAACCAACTTCTAACTAGGAGAAATAAGAAGATAACAACACAGCACAGAACAATTACCTTACATCTTGTTTTATTGTTCCAATTGTTTATCCTACATTAGTTTGGCATTTGTTTAGTTCCTTTATTTTTCTAAGATAAAAGTGATTATGCTGAAGGCATGGTATCAGACAATGAAAAATTGGAAATGTGAAAAAAAAAATAGCCCTTATTATTTCATAATAAAACCAGAGCTTTTACTTAAGAAATTCTACCTGAAAAATTGTATTTGTATCTTCCCAGAAAAAGCTTCATCAAGGAATAATTGCTCTATTATTCTAGGAATTTAACACATTGAATATGATAAATATAAGTTATAATTCTTATTATATATAATTATATATTATATATAATTATATATNTTCCATGAACACCTCTCTCACATCATTGGTCATATCACATCATTGGTTAGTTACAGAAAATTCCATTAGAATAACAAAATCTTCAGTGAGATACAATTTTCCGAAAACATGAGATAGTTTACACTTCTAGCTGAGGGAAGATAGTAATTCCCACAGCTAGAGCAAAATCCTCTCTTCTGGTTTCTCAGCCCTGTCTCATGAGAATGTAACTTCTTCTCACAAACAGGGCAGGAGCTGGAAATGTTCTCCCTGACCAACTTGTCAGCGTCCACATACTTCCAATGAAAATAAACCCTGACGTTATGCTTGCTCAGCATTTTAGAAGGAATCACTTCTGCAGTTTCAGATTTTGACTTCAATTCATTGGACTTGTCCTTCCTTTGGATGATGCAGATGCAAAACACATAATTTTGTTACAGTAATGTACAACAAAGTGTCTGGCTGTACAATGACTTTGCCCTTTATTTGTTATCATTGTTATCTATTTTTATCACCTATTCAAACTTATGATTTTCTCAGCAGGAGGAACAGCCTGATAGGACACACTGGAATGAAACTGTTTAAGAAAAAGGAACTGAAAGCAGATGAGGACACCAGAGCTATGTCTGTGTCTTATTTGTTATGGCTGTGCTAATTCTTTTATTTGTCCTCAGCTCAACAGTATTTTTTTTAAGCAGCAAAAAAAGCTATGCTGGTACTTTTGAGTTATCCTACACCCATTCTAGAACACATCCAACTATAAGAAATATTTGCATTCTTAGTTTCTTTCAGCCACTATCAAAATAGTTTGATACTTTAGACACAACTTTTGAATACAAGTAATTAGTTTTTAAAGAGTTTTATAAATGTATTGATAAAAATTCTTTTTCAAAAAGGAGGTATATACCTACCAGTTAGTCTAGGGGCCCATTAAGTTTCCAAATACATCCTGCCTGCAGATAGACTAAAGTCATTCCCAGGGATTTCACTCATCCTGGAAAAGACACAGTAAATTATGTTACAGTGAAACCAGTTACTTTTGTAGAGCACCAGGAATACAGTTTCTATCTCTGAAAGAGGATGCACAGCCTTAAATGCACAGACTCCCACATTCCACTGGTGAGACAGCACAGGGGAGACATAATATTGGTTCTGAGCTGAAGGAGGGGTGTCTGCAGGGCCAGTCAGCCTGGCTGGCACACACTGCAGGCAGGTGGATCTCTTCATTGGCATTAGGAAAACTTGGGGGCCAGCAAAGATCCAGAAACATATAGCCACAGTCACACATGAGATGGACCCTGAATTGTAGTAAAGCAGGTGCCTGAAGCAGGAGTAGATGAACACAAAGTCATGTTAGACATCTCAGATATCTCTACATTCATGGCCATGTTGTCCACAAGCCATAAAAATTTCCCGAGATAGTGAAGTTTATTATACTTTGCAATGAACTTAGTCCTCAAAGTCTAACAAAGGGCACTTGTTAACACTTTTAACAGTTGTTGCTGTTTGGGTTTTTTTAAAGTTTTTTTTTGTTGTTGTTAAAATTTAAATTAAAAAGAGATTCCTGCCCATTTAAACTCTTCTTATTTTGTTGTATATTTTCAGTTTATAGATACCCATCTGGCATTGCAATCTTTCCGTGGCTGAGTAGCTCCAGTGTAAAGCTCTGACCTGATAGTGCCTTTCTGGTGTGAGGCTACTGCAGGATATGTGTAGCAAGGAATTCCAAGAGCTGAGCTTAAATGGAGACAATGAGCACCAAAGCCATGACTCCCTGTCTTTGAAAAACTGGCAGCAGATTGCAGACATAGGATGAATAAAATTAAATGCAAAGATAATAGTACCACAGTTGTGGAACTCAGATATGACTTAATATACAGGGTCTGATAGGTCTGCTTCTTTTAAACCTTTTGTTAGTTTAGGTGAAGAATCGTGACCAGCAACCTGATTCATAACTATCATAACACTGAGACTAGTCTTGACAGACTGATTTCTTGCAGGAGTCACAGCAGGATTTTTATTGCATTAGGAATTCAAAATTAAAATACCAATAAACTATTCTGTTATACATGTGAAGGAAAAATATATAAAATCTCAATGTAATAAAGAAATGGGTATGTATATTATAAATATAGAAGTCTATTTATTAATACTTTAAAGACGTATAATCACCCAGTTTTTCTTTCATAATGACCTTTAACATTACACCCTCACAGAGTCAAAGAGGGTATTTGGGGTCCAATCCTCTCCCATGTAGCTAATGCATGGATGGTTACTTGAACCTGGGCCCTTGGGGAAAGGGGAGACTAAAATTCACCTTCATTCATGACAGGTACATTAAATTGTAAAGATAACTTGGAAATGGCAGAGTAATGCCTCTTTGACACTCCTGAATTTAACCCTATGAGGATTATCAAAGGGAGATAAACACAATGAGAGAACTGTGACAGAGAAGAACACGTCTGAAAAAAAGTTATAGTGTCGGGGGGAAGAAGATTAAATTGTTGTGCTCAGCGGGGAGCAGGTGAGGGTAGAGACTAACAGTGTCTTGTGGCAGAAAATACTTTCTTCCAGCACAGCCGAGACAGGGACAAATATTTGCCCCAATGAGGACAGACGATTGCTCTTCCTGGAGACACCTCCGGGGTTCAAATCCATCATCCGTCACACATACAGATCATCATGAAAAGTGTTGTTAAAATCACCAAGGTATGCAAAATGTCACCAGGTCCTCCAAGTGAGTTGCCCTGAGATGTGGGTGAAGACAAACAGGATGTGAAAAATCCAGAGGCATGGGAAAGAAGCGGCAAAGAAGTGGGAGTTGAAACGCTAGAAGACTGGAGGCTGGGCAGAAAGCTGCGAGAAGTTTAAGGGTTTAGAGTAACTTTTACTCCTGTAACTGGCAGATGTGCCTGAACTAGCTGCGCACCAGGCCGACTGCTGCCACGCCTCCACATGCCCTGGGGCTCGATGCCTGCGGAAAGGCTGGGGGTAAAGTAGCCCTGCAGGGACCCACACCGGGGCACCAGGCTGGGCTGCTGCCGGGGAGCCCCGCGGGAGAGCGGGAACACGAACTTGGCGTCGGCGCTGCTGGAGCAGCCCTTGGCTTATCTCACCTGCACCCAGCGGTTGAAGGAAACTGCAGGGCCGGAGCGCGCCGAGGGAAAGCAACACCAGGAAAGCTCCGACCCCCCGCCCCAGCACGAGCCTTGCCCCTCCCGGGGGCGGCACCTCGGCGGGCACAAAGCCGGGCTCGGCCGCTGCCCGAGGTGTAGTGTGCTGGTGTCCTGGTGGTGCTGCTGCTCATCCCTTCCTTCCGCCGAGCGCCGCCTCCGCAGCGCCCGCTCTCCATCCCTCCCTTCCTGCTCCCGGCGGGCGCGGGGCGCGGGGCTGGGGCAGC